>LUGF01045812.1:74895-88291 GCA_001625245.1 Calycopis cecrops
CGTCCCTTGCCAGCCAATAGACGGCAAACTGTAGGCGAGGTATCGCCTAGCCGTAGCCCAGTTGACGCACAGGAGCTGCTGATACGCTTTGGATAGGTGCATACGTTAGATTGACTTTTGGTTGATGACGAGGTGAAAGGCGATACGGAGACAATTCCTTTTCAAATTGATATGTGTACGGTGACCTTAATCCGGCAGCACTACAGCATGGCACAACCTCTTTAAAAATGGGGCACGATTTTTATCATTAGTATATTACACACACTTATATTGCTTCCAGGATTCCCTCCACGGTCCCCGCGTGGGCGCTCCAAGCCAAGCACGAGCTGATGTACCAACCGCCGAACATCCTGAAACTGAAGTTCAAGAACCTCCTCGGTGCCACGGTGTACGACGACGGCGGCCACTTCTTCGCTTTCGAGAAGCCCCAGGTCTTCGCTGACGATGTGTTCAAAGCTGTCAACGAGTTTAAGAAATATCACACGCGCAAAGCTTCTGAATGATTAATGTATTAATTAGCAATATTAATGATTGTTTGTTTTATTTATTAAAATTAAATTAAAATTCTAATAAATTTATCTACATGAAAATAATTGTTTGTTTGTGTGTCTTTTATAGAATTGTGAACTATGTATTTGATCATGTGGCATCACATGATCAAATACATCCATGGACCATGACCATCTTTAGCATAGTTGTTGTGCATATGCTATAAAAAATACTTTTTCAACGTCAAAAATTACATCGACTGCACTGGTAGTGCAATCAAATAGAAATATCAATTCAACAATAAAATCATCTTACATAAATTGCTATATCCATTCTTTTGAATAAAAAACTAAAGGATCTTCAATATACGAGTCTTAACGTGTTCGCAAATTATACCAGCTGTATCCCGGACTCGACCTCGATTTTACTACAACTCAACCCCGACTCGACTCCAACTAATTTCGAAGTTTGCCGTGTGGCATTCAAATGTAAGCTTTATGTTGCGTTTCTTAAGGTGTTCCCTCTCAGTTCAGTAAACGGGTAATATCATTTCAATGTCATCTATTTAATAATACGTGAGACAAAAACTTCGGGTACATTTTTACGATGATTGCGCGGACGGATTTGTACAAAATTTAGCACACATAGTTTACGTGTAAGAGAAGTGCAGAACGCTAATGTTTTTTAACAATAATACTTTTAAAGTACTTTAATTCAGTAAATAAAATTTTACACACACTACCATGCATTTAACAGATTGATACATATGACACGACTAATTATTGTGAAGTTTATATATGTCTTTTGGAAGTGTCATTTACAGGTACATAAATTACAAAAAGTTTCACTTAGATCGAATTTCAATCTTCGCTGGTTCACTAGTTTCAGTAAATAGGTGTATGTAGTTATAGTCTAAAGTACATTATGATACTACTCACTGAATACCTAAATATTGTATTGGAAGTTGGAGACGTATAGATGGCAAATTGTGGTTATTTTACGGGTTTTAACACGATAAGACTAATTAAAGGTACTAGTTAAAACATATACCTTTGCTCGACGTTTCGACTGGGTTACACCAGCCGTGGTCACGAGCCGACGTCACGTCAGTCGAACTTTAATTAGTCTTATCGTGTTAAAACCCGTAAAATAACCACAATATGTGTAACAAACGCGAAAGTCTCAAACAAGTATAGATGGCAACACTAAAAGTCGCGTCAAAACAAGTTATAGGTAGTAAATGACGTCACGCATGACGGTAACGGGACAACTTCACACTGTGGCGTATACGTTAAACGTAACAGATATTACACAGATTAAACATACACAAACGATGGACGCCGGCTCAGATAATATTGTCAGTTGTTCAAACTCCGGAGCCGGCGACGCGCGTTCGGTCGAAAAACAAAACATAGTACACAAACGCCATGGTAAGTTGATATTTGCATAATTTTTCCAATGAAATGTAAAAAAATTTTGTGATTAACAGCATATAAATCTCAAATTGACTGTATTGTCTTTGGATAGTGTAAGCGGAATGATCCAAATTTGACGAACAAGGTGATTACATTTTGGAACATTGACTTCTGTAGTGCGACAAGGATGTATCTATTATTATTTTTTAATAAATCACTAAGTTTTGTCTTGAAATAAATTTTCGTTAGAAAATATTACTTTTAATACACACGGTAGGTAGGTACATAATTATTAGCTCAGTACTGCAAAACTATATTTTTATTTTAACTCAAACAGTTTATCAATTAAGCTGATAGGGATACAAAAACTAAAGTTTTAAAGATTATTCAAGGAATGTAATTGTAATAAAATGAAGTAAATTACCAATATCGGAGTAACCCTATTAGAATTATACTTTACTTTATTTTAGTCATTCGCTGTAGGAATAATCCTACTTCTAAATAATAATCGATGTATCACCTTAATTCACAAAAGGTTGTAAAAAGCAAAGCTAATTTCAATAGCTAATTAAAAGTAATATTATGTAACT
Source organism: Calycopis cecrops (assembly GCA_001625245.1). NCBI lineage: Eukaryota > Metazoa > Arthropoda > Insecta > Lepidoptera > Lycaenidae > Calycopis > Calycopis cecrops. Next base: position 77,390 of record LUGF01045812.1, read on the forward strand.
TTCGATAGCAAAAACATTATGATTACATTAAATTTTAAATCCACATTATTTAATTATTACTGACAATATAAACACATTGTAGGCATCCTGTCTGTACTTCGATCTAATTCAATTGTTGTATAAGGTGTAGCCCGATATGCCATCTAATATATAAAATTCTCGTGTCACGGTGTGCGTGATTGAACTCCTCTGAAACGCCTGGACCGATTATAATGAAATTTTGTGTGCATATCGGGTATGTCTGAGAATCGACCAACATCTATTTTTCATCCCGATATTCCAACAGGATCGAAAGTTACGCGGTAGAAACCACGGGGCGCAGCTGATCTAGTTCCAGTCCAAGCTGGTTATATTAAAGTACAGTTTAACCCGTCGGGTTTGTTTCAATTTAAAGAAGAGATAAATACCATATAATAACCTCATCTTGTTTTAGTATGATCAAGTGTGCTTCGAAAGGCCGCTCCACATATTCGTAATAACTACACTACTTATTTTACACATTGCAGTAAAATACAAGCTACTTACCTAAGTTAAAATCATGTTGGGATAATAATCATCTAACATTTGAATCCACTGAAATGTTCCGTTATGGCATTCACACGCAGGAGTAAGAAAATCACAAAAAAATATTCTCTAAATTACCAACAGCAGATCAGATAGTATATGATAGTCATTTAGGAGTTGTACATGATGCCAAGCTATACTTTAGTTCTCATGTTGATGGTATTATAATAAAGAGAGATTTTAATAAAACTAAACTCCATAAATACTAATGTATTACTTATGTTTTGGAATTGTCACTGAGTCAAGGTAATAATGAAATTATCTTTTTGTGATAACAAATAATTATGTATTCTTTACTATAAGCTACAATCAGAATGCAGATGATAATGATGATAATTATTTTCTTTATTTCAGGTTTATATAACCAATAAAAAAAATACAATAACAATAAAGACAACCATGAGTATTTTCTTTCTGGCACTGGTACTGGGACATGTCTCTTCTGTCTGTCACTTCAAAATTTTAAAAACAATTGTATGTTCTCAGTGAGACTCCAAGGAAACAATTTATTAATTATAGAATACTGAATAGTAACTCATATTGTATAATATCTAACATGTAATTGTTTCTGTATCGTTTTCTATATAAATAAATGTCTCCCGCAACAATTCCGGAGATAAAACAGTCAATCCTATTGACTATCATCTTCAAAATGCGGTTGGAGCTGGCCCTGACTCTGCGCACCAATGACGCATTGTGACGCTAAAACATGCATCATAATGTAGATTACATGCACATCCATGAACATGCTAAACGCGCTATAGAACTTGGGCAACCCCAACAATATTCTGAAGGAATTATTATTGTGAGTGGGTCACTGTACTTTCGCTTAGAGTAGTTAGCCCACAAACTGCATGTATATAATGATGTACAATATGCTTTAAAAAGCGTAACTTTTACTGACGCAGAACAACGTGCAAACTATGGGCTATCATGTTAGGTCGAATCGATAAAAGCCCTTCATTCCCGTTCGATATATGCTTCATCCTTAAGACCAGTAGTGATCACATCTTCTAGGTAATTGAAGCAACACTGGAGGTACATTTTTAGGACATGTTGCACCAGCAACCTCAAAGATTTGCCCTTGCCAACATTATATGTTAAGCCACGACAACCTGCAAATTCTTCACAAATGTTTAGTAGCTTCCTCAAGCTGCAGACAAACACACTCATCAGCACCATATCATCCGCGTAACTCACGTTATTTACACAAACTCCGTCAACATGGCAACCAACATGCTGACTAATGACTAATTAATGATATGATATCTTATGTTCAACACAAGCGCATCATTATATTATATTGTGGTCAAAACTGTTTCGAGTTTAGTGATCACGATCGAAGTGCCACACAGAGGCGGTTCCGAGTTTCGTAAAAAGGGACTGTCTGTCTGCCTGAAACCATGTTTGTACCTCATGAATATAGTTGAAAGGAGACATTTTATTTTTGGTGTATGAAAATCTACAGATTGGCAAAAAATCACCTATTACATTGAAAATACAAACAAAAACAAATAAAAAATACAATACAAACAATTTGAATAATTGGATTGGATGGTTCAACAATAAAAATTATTCTATGTATTGGTACACAAGAATGAATTTGTCACCATATTGAATGTCTTGCTAGTATGGTAACCATACAATGAATTTTAGGTCGGTGTGGTGGGTAAAAAAATATCTTGCTTAGATGTTAAAATAATACTTTGACTTACTTTGCATTTAAAAGTAAGTAGTATTAATAAATAAAATGGAATAATATTAGAGAAAACCTCATTAAATACGATCAAATGATAAATGACAGACTGCGGTGATCTGCTTTTGTGAGGACGTAATGTCCCGAAAAGAGGCTTCAGAGCGCGCCAGGGAAGAGTTGGAACAGAAACTCTTCGCAGAAGACGGGTCGGGGTTCGTAGAAGACCTCCAACGGCTTCTACCACCCGTCATTGCCGTAGCCGGGAGTTCAGGCTGGGTACCTGACCCCATTTTAGGCTCCGACGTTGATGGAGTTGCTCTAAGTGTCGAAGTGACTCCTTTTCGCAGCGTAGACCGGAGTAGACCAGCCAGTCGCCGTGGTGACCTGCCGCAGACAGATCCGGGGCATTCCATCGCGGCGGCCAAAGGCTCTCGCAGTGGTTTTTGGTCGGTAGTGGTTCTTCATGTACTGAGTCCGACACATTCTCCCTGTTCACCCAGGGCCGGGTGGACGATGCGTAAAAGCATTTACCATGGGACAAAAAAAATGACAGACTGTCAAATTAGGGTTTAGTGTGACCACTAAACACATATTTCACCCGAGTACGGCTATAACACTTCAGAAAATATTTATGATCCAAAAAACGAGTTAATTTTATTCAAAATTGAAAGTTAATTACTGTAAGTGTATTTTTAAAACATCCTCACAACTGTACATCATGTAGGCCAGGGTCCATGCAAAAACGAAACGTCTCCTCTCCAATACTGACGTACCATGATCAGCTTGATCGGGAACTGTCAGAAGGTGGCGTTAAGAATGTTGAGTATGCAAGACAAGTGTGTAGCGACCATGATAATATGTGGCCAGAGGCACTCTGTTTTATTCTGTCTTGGGATAAACAGAATAAAACAGAGTGGGGATAAGGAACCGGAGTGAAGATCCTTGTATTAATGTTTTATTAATAGCTTTGATTTTGCTCGTGAATTTTCAGTGTGCACATCAACAAGGCTTAAGATAAGATAAGCCTATTCAAATAAAACGAAGCGCAAATTTCAAAATGATACTGTTAAAGATTTATAACTCGACGACGTTTGAGCTGGTTTTTATATTGTATGCTTCGTTTATGTCGGGCAAAGAATAATAAAAACCATTTAAAGAAGGATAATTGTTTAAAAACAAGTTTCTATTTACGTTACAAACATGACGAAATAAAATTATCATAAGGATAAAATACTTGACTTAAACCTAAGTCCTTGCTATAGAATTTCCCAAACACAACATAAATAATCTAACAAGTGATTATTCGTCACGATCCCTAGAGATATTTGGTCCTTCAACATTATTTACTCTCATTATACAAATACGCTGATTGCAAGGAATCTTGAACAATCTTCGAACACCATCCGAACAATCTGGTCTTACTGTGTCATTCTTGGTCTTCTGCAGTGCCTTCAACCTTCCACAATCCCACAGGTAACTCTCTTGTTAACCTATCGTTTGCCATTCTTTAGCAATGTGAATTAACAGAAAACTCTTATTTCAATATTACGAGCCCGGTACGAGATCACTACGATCTAAATTCCAAGTTTTTCTTAATAAAACCTCATTATCCTCACAGACCGCAAGAGTTTTATCGTCCCTCAGTAAATTAGATAGTAAGTGAATTAAGGGCACAAAAATGTACCATATTTCCAACCACTCCATCACATTTATGACCCATTATTATTATACCTATGACTTATCTTATATCATGATTACAGATTTGCAAACTTTTGGTAGCAGTAGCGGCAGTGGCTGCTGGTATTGTGGCGTGGCATATCATGACTACGAGCCCGGGTCAGCCACCGAAGCTGGATCTCAACGAGTGGTGGGGTCCTGAGGAGCTAAAAGCTAAACAGGACAAGAGCATCAGACCCTTTAGTGTCAAGTTTACTGAAGAGGTAATTACTGTACACAACGATGTTATTCTCATATAAAAAGTACTACAGCATTTCAGACATGACTTATTACCTATTTGAGCTGCCACCACAGTTATTTTCAACTAGGAATAGTTACCCTCTTTATTAAACGTTAAAAATAAAAATATAGCCTATGCTATTTCCTGATAATGTGGTTTTCTATTGGTGTAAGAATGGCTAAAATCACTCTAATAGTTTTGGAGGCTATTCGCTACAAATATACAAGAAAATCATTTTTCATTACCGTTTTAGCATTAATTTAAAAGCTTTTATAGTTTTTATCATATTTCATATCTTGTAGATGATAAAAGATCTTCGATCACGTCTGAAAAACCACCGCGAGATCCGAGCTCCGCTTGATGGCGCTGGCTTCAGATACGGATTCAACAGCCAGCAGCTGAGCGTGTGGACCAAGTACTGGGCGGAGGAGTACAGGTTCAGCGAGCGAGAGAAGTTCCTCAATCAGTTCCCACAGTACAAGACCAACGTACAGGGGCTGGATATACACTTCATCAGGGTGAAGCCTGAGGTAAATTGTTTTGAGATTGAAATCGGCAATTATTGCTGTCTCTTTATGTACGTGCGTAATAAGATGTAGTGCAATTGCTGACTAGGGAGGTACTTGTCGGTTCCATGATATCACCGCAACAACAACAAAAGAAGGGAGTGAATAAGGACAACACATCTGTTTATTAATCATGGAGATATCTATGGGCATCGGTAGTCATCAAAAGGCACATCCTGATCGTTGGCCCCCTGTAGGTACCATTGAAGACACTAAGGTATGCGGACCAATTTCGAGTGTATTGATAAAATGGGAAAAATGTAATTTATATTACAGGTTCCCGCTGGAGTAAGCGTAGTACCCATCCTGCTGATGCACGGCTGGCCCGGTTCGGTCCGGGAGTTCTACGAAGCTATCCCACTCCTGACGAAGCAGACACCGGGATACAACTTCGCCTTTGAAGTAATTGTACCCAGTCTACCAGGATATGGATTTTCTGATGTAAGTGTGGCAAACACATTATTTTTTCTTATTTTTTTTATTTATAATATTATAATATGTCGTGAAATAAGTGAATTGATATTGTGATTGATTAAAATTTTACTTGCTACTCCGAAAAATGGGACTCAGGGGACATCACGCACAATTTTTTGACGTCCAAATTGTGCGAGACGACTCCTTCCAAAAATTATATTATTTTAGGGGACATCTCGCACAAATTTTATTTGAGTGTACACATAGAAAATTAGTCATGTTCACCACTGAAAGTATGTATAAAAAAATTTAATCTGTTGTTTTTATTAGAATTAATTATTGACCATAAAACAATTAACTTGAGTACATTAGTCAGTTAATATAATCATTTAATAATAATCAGTTGACAATAAAGATACAAAATTTGACGACCAGGCTGGCGCAGTGGTACAGGGCTCGGATAAGTGGAGCATGTTGCGCCGGAGGCCGCGGGTGCCGCATTGGTCATGGATGTTTATCTATGTATTTTTATAATAAAAATTTTAAATATATAAAATTTCTTGAATTTATAAAACATATTAAAAATATTTCCGTTGTCTGGTACTGGTAACACAAGTCCTTGCGGTACTTAGCACGGGGCTAGGCTAATGTGGTGTGTAAAAAGTCCACAAATTTTATTTTATTTATATTTATAATTACAATTAAAGTGGTAGCAAAATTCCGTAATTATACAAGTTAATGCGTTCATCTGTTGTTACACTCTAAGCGCGATGAGGTCGTTACACTCTTTGTATGCGAACGATCGATGTATTGTTTCGGATCATTTAAAATCGATGTATATTTAGCAAAATATTAAAATTAGACGATCAAATTGAAAAAGCACTATGGGGTTGACTTTTAATTCCTTATTAAATTTGGCTAGTGACCGAAAAATAACCTTGTATAGAGTAAGTGAAACGCAAGCGGTTAAGGCACTGACTTCATTGCACGCAGACGCAACTGCGTGACTCATTAAGTCCACCTACACACGCACCCTTTTCGGATATCCCGTATAAAGCTTGTTTAAAAATACATTCACAGGCTGCAGTCAGACCAGGTCTTGGCCAGGCACAAGTTGCAGTCATATTCAAGAACCTCATGAACAGACTCGGCTTCAAGAAATACTACATCCAGGGTGGAGATTGGGGAGCCGTGATCGGCTCGATGATTGCAACCATGTTCCCGGAGGACGTACTAGGATATCACTCCAATTTCTTGCTTGTACAGGTATATGAAAGGTTAATTGTACTTATGTATATCAAGGAAACATTCTAGAAAAGTCTAGTCTAGTTTGCTAGGTTCTAGAACAAATACTTCAAAGGGAATAGGTACTGCTTGAAATCGGAATCTCGTAATATCATAATCAAAGACTTTGATATAGGATAAATTAAATAATAGACTAATAAGAACTTTATGTACAACATAATACCGATAATTCTATACACTGATAAGGATATATTTAAGTTTAATATCGATAATTCTATAGATCAATACAATATTCTATAGAAGAATGCAAATAAAGGCTGGAATAATCCACAGCACCAATAATAACGGATAAATATATTGTAAAGTTAACTATAAGATTTTAATATTCATTTTTATTCTATTCGTATCGATTTTGCTCGTAGTATTAAACTAGTCGAATCGTTCATTCAATTCTATGAATGGATCATAGACGCGGGACCGGCGGCGGCGGCGCCAGCGTCGGGACTTGCATGAGCTGATTGATACATACGTCCAAGAAGAGGATATCGCACATTTTTTGTTCGTAATCTACACAGGCTATAATATCACATACATTTCACCTTCGTAAATACTTATATATTTTATTTATCGATATTATTAACAATGTTTATTCATTTAATTACCTATTTCTCTATTACTTCTCAGTTCTCAGTAACTGAGCAATATTTCGATATGGAGTTCGCTACGTTCAAATCACAAAACCCGCGTATTTAAAACTATTGTCTTTTAATTTTCTCAATGTGTTTTTAGAATATAGTACCGATGTTGGCATTTTTATCTATTGTTTAACCACCACTGGCAAAAGAGGATTCTAATGGATTGGTGTTGTTAGTTACAAGGTGTAATTGAAAGTAGCATACCTATACTAGGTACTATCGATAAGCACTCCATGTTTGAGTATTCGTACTAACGACTAACAATGCAACAGCTACATCACGAGACTAAGAAAAATTTTGACCTGTTTATGCCCGCGTTGGCGAGGCTCGAGCGCATTCCTGTCATTGGCAAAAAATGCGCCTGCGCCTTCGTACGCATCTATAAGGATAAACCTTCGTACGGATTGGCATATTTAGTTTTGTGTAGATAGCGCTACTAACTATCATAGAGTCGATACCTACTAATTAGCTCAGTACTATCATTGTATGGCGTTACCACTATTTCTCACTTTTTCTATGAGATCAATATGAATATCGACTTTGATAAAAAAGTGTGTTATGTTATTAAATTAACTATTTACTTGAGTTCTATTATTGATATAGGATTCAAAATTTAGTTTCGCAAACGATCTAAAAATCACCGTGTATTTCAGAATGGCGCATCGATGTTGAGGACTATAATCGGCGCATTCATTCCGTCTCTAGTGGTGGAGCCGCACCTGGCAGACCGCATGTATCCTCTGTCCAAGGTGTTCGCGTTCTATATGGAAGAGTTCGGATATTGCCACATACAAGCCACAAAGCCTGATACAGTTGGTAAGAAAACATTTCTAGGAACATTGAAAACTAAGCGGAGATGATCGATTGTACCATGAGCCCATTTGCCCAAGAAGACTATAAGCTATATACCACCTCGCTATAAAACACCCTAAAAGATGACGTATTTGTTGACATGCTTTCTATGCCCTGTTAGATGCAGTCGTCGTGGTTAAATTCTGATCTGATTTTATTTAGTGCCAATGACACGATAAGAAGAAGTCCACGCTTTAACATATAGGATCAAACTACATTACTCGGGTGACACCACCACGCGATGTTAAATGATATAACACAACAGATATCAACTGTTATTTTCAGGCACAGCTCTATCAGACTCCCCAGTTGGTTTGTTGGCGTACATCCTTGAGAAGTTCTCCACCTGGACGGTTTTGGAGAATCGAGACAAGCCGGACGGCGGCCTGCACGACCACTTCACCAAGGACCAGCTGATAGACAACCTCATGATGTACTGGAGCACCAACTCCATCACCACTTCCATGCGTCTGTACGCTGATTCTATGAGCAACGCCCAACGTGAATTGAATATAGACCAGTACGTAAATATATATGGATAGTAATATTTTATTAACACAGTCCTATTTGACCCTCACGGTCAAATAGGACTGTGTTAATAAAATATTCTGTAATGTAATAATAAAATAGTCTGTAAAATAATTTTGGCGCTCTCTAGGAGAGGTCTATGGCCAACAGTGAACATCTTCACCTGTTGATGACGATGTCCACACAACATGTCTACTATATCCGAAGTTCTGAAAAATTTAATGGCTTGAAGCTCATGCATGCAGATGTACTTAGGTATATGTATAAAAAACCGGCCAAGTGCTAGTAGGTCTCGCACACCAAGGGTTTCGTACCATCGAAAGGTATCTTATATTCTCTGCAACATTTTTTACCAGAACATAAAATAACTTGGTTTTCATAGCGTTTGTAGGAACGACAAAGTTGTATTTGCGTTTTTTTGAAAATGTATTATTTCGCATCTCATGTATATCAAAAACTCTCTCATTTTAAAAGTTTGAGGGGGGGGGCACTCATTTTATGGTTTTGGTAACCTTAATTTCATTATTGAAGATCTATATAAAGACACCCCTCATTTCCAGATTGGATGAAAAATATATTTCATAATTTATTTATTTTTATTCAAAATTATAATAGCGATTCATAGAATACATCAATCAACAAAGTTTCTACTATGAAGGCTCAATATTTGCGGAAAAAATAGCTGTGACATATAGACGGACGGACGGACAGACAGGCAGACATGACGAATCTATGCTATCTAAGGGTTCCGTTTTTTGCCATTTGGCTACGGAACCCTAAAAATACGTAAGCTAGCACTAACTTTATATCTACGGTAGACATTATAATGAAGTTATCTCTTCTTAAAAAATATTATATTTCTAGATACGATTCAAGTGTTCCCACTTGGGCCCTGCAAGCCAAACACGAGCTGGCGTATCATCCGCCAAACTTACTGAAGTTGAAACACACGAACCTTCTCGGAGTCACGGTGCTGGATGAAGGCGGCCACTTCTTCGCCTTCGAGAAGCCACAAATCTTCGCTGATGACGTGTTCAAGGCGGTGAATGAGTTCAGAAAGTTCCACGCGACTAAAACAGAACTGTGATCAAGCTTGCCTTTCTTGTGCTTGGAGACGTTTTCTTAATGGCTGTTATTAAATTTTGTTGTGTTTTGTTTTTATTTTTTACGTTAAAATAAATACTCTCTTTACAAATTATAAAATAAGAGAAAGAAATATAAATGTTTTTATTTGTGATACAAAAATGTTTCGTTTATTGTAACATCATATATCATAGTGTGTAGTAATCTCGTAAGTAATCCTAAAAGTGGATGTTTATGAGCATCTACGTGTTCATAGAATTCGCCTTCGTTGGTGTCATTCACACTCGTATAAGAAGATTTCAAGCAATTTTTAAAATGTCTATCCTAAATAACCTAACCAATACATGCATCCCGGGACCACATAAGCTTTTATTTTAATTTATTTTATTTTATTTGGCAAACAAACAATAATTATCATAACACTTAGGATATTAAAGATTTAAAAATATGCTAAAATCTGTTAAATTTTGCACTAACAAACACATTTAAAAATATTTAAAATTAATGGTTTAATGATCAGACTAAGGTTAACATAAAAAGAAAAAGATATGAAAAATCATGCATTTTTAAAAGGAGTGATACTTTATGTTTGAAAAAACTAATTTTATAATGTTGACTTTTTCAGAATTATCATTATACATTTTGCATGCACGGCAAATAATTTTATTTCGTGTTTAATTAAATTTACATGTGGGAACCGGTTTTTCGCTTTTTCCGGGATGGATCGTAGAAAAGCCCGTAAATTCAAATTTCACAGCATATTTACGATCCCTACTATCTTTGGGTGCTGGTTTCGTTATTAACTAATTATTTACATATCTAGTTTATATGGAATGCTCAGCTACACGACAATTAAACACTGATTACTCAATCTTCCCATTGCTGGGTATAGATATGCCATACCCGAATCCGGGCGAAGCCGCGGGCGGAAGCTAGTATACCATAATTATATCTCTACTTTTTCACAAATTTTCAATTGTGACCATTGGTATGGTGGTATTCCATTTTCAGTTTCACCAGTCAAGGCATTCTATATCATCTGTCCCGCCATTGTCTACCCGCAGATACCTTCCGTTGGGCTCCATTCTGTTCACCTGCCATTATTTCGCGCCGCTAGAATATCTACATACTAAAATACGACATTAGGTACCTCACGCATTATACAAAAAATGCATTAATTTCAATAAATAGCTATAGTGTAGTCTGAGGGTAAATGAACCAGATAAAAGTACTAGCGAGATGCTGAAATATTATAGTGGAAGTTAAAGACCTAAACCTAAAGTGACAGCTGTGCTGTCGCGT
>LUGF01045812.1:89194-112138 GCA_001625245.1 Calycopis cecrops
AAACCTAAAGTCGCAGCTGTGCTGTCACGTTTCGTGCGGTGTATAAGTAGCCGGTGCCCCATGGAGGTGGGAGGAGAAAGGAGGGCAGCGCGTCTGTATAGCCTCTATGTGGATGTCTGTATGCGTCGGTAGTCATGAAAATGGCTCCGGCTGCTTGTTTGCCCTCCTAAACCACAAAAAAAACATGGCTAAAAGGCGCCAAAACAAGTTATAGTAAATGACGTCACGCGTGACGGTAACGGGACAACTTCACACTGTGGCGCGTACGCTACAGATATTGCACAGATTATACACATGACCGATGGACGCCGGCCCAGATAATATTGTCAGTAGTGGCTACTCAGGAGCCGGTGACGGGCGTTCAGTTGAAGGACAAAGCAAAGTACACAAAAATCATGGTAAGTAATGATATTTGCACCGTTTTTCCAATGAAATGTGTAAACGATGAATATTTAGGGATTAAGAACACATAAACCTCAAATTGATTGTATTTCCTTTGAATTGTTTAAGCGGAATGATCCCCATTTAATTTGACAAACAAGGTGATTATATTTTGGAACTGTGACTTCCGACAGATCTGTAGCGCGACAATGATTACTTACTTTTTAAATAAATCACTAAGCTCTTGAAATAAATAAATATAAAAATGCGTAAAAAGATATTACTTTTAATACACATATTTTTATTTTGTCTCAAACATTTTACCAATTAATCTGATAGATAAACAGAAACCCAAGGTTTAAAGATTATTAAATAAAAGTGAGCAATAAAAAGTGAGTAGTAAATTACCAATACCGGAGGGATTCTATTAGAATTTTGCTTTACTTTATTTAGTCATTCGCTGTAGGAAAAATTCTACTTCTAAATAATGATCGATGTACTTATATATGCAACATACTTATGATAAAAGCTATTTATGTATAATAAAATCTTTTGAAAGTTCATAGCCAAGTACAGATTGCAAAAAAAAACTCAATTCACAAAAGGTTGTAAAAGGCAAAGCTATTTTCAGTTACTAATTAAAAGTAATATTATTTACCTATATAGCAATAAAATATGTCATTAAATTTTATACCAACATTATTAAATTATTCTTACTATCATTATAGACACATTGTAGGCATCCTATCTGTACTTCAATCTAAACCAATTCATGTATAAGGTGTAGCCCGCCATCTACTATAAACTTCATTGTACACATTGGCTTAGGTATTGTGAACTAATTTAGTCCTGGGTGATTCCAAACCTCTTTAGCTTATGGCGTCAGATTTCTATTTTATTTGCTAGAGCCTGAACAGATTGACGGCTATATTAGTTAAAGGTATGAGATAATATCTCATACATACATAACATATTATGTTGAAGAGTATATTAAAATATAGTTATAGTTCTCAGATTTTTTTCAATTTATTGTAGAGTTTAAGATAACCTTATCATATTATGTTGTTATGCGCGAGTGTACTTTAAAAGACCGCTTCGCATATTCGTAGCTAGAAGCGTAGCCGACACAATAAAAAAACTTTGTAGGCTTGAAAAAACATAGTGTGCGTTCGTATCTACGACGTGAAATTGTTAATATTATACGTCTGTGTTTTCTTAATATTATATCAGTCAAGTCGAGCCGACAACGTACGAAAGTCTGAACCTAATACTAAATCTAAGCATCGACAGAGCTCATTTACGTGCCGAGCGAGTAACCAATTAAATTAACGGAGTCGTTTCATTTCCGGCCCACGTGATGTACGCAAGTCTGTAGATCGGCAAAAAATCGTTGTTAAAAATACAAACACATATGCATTTGTTTTTTGGTTATAAAATAAAAAATATTCTGCGTATTGCTATAACTAAGGGCGATTTTGTCACACTTTACCATACAGCATGGCTTCAGAAAACTTCAGAAAATATTTTTGAACCAAAACACGAGTCCATTATATTCAAAAATAGAAATTGATTTGAAATACCCTCACAACTGTTCATCATGGAGGCCATAGCTCCTAAAGATGAAACGTCTCCTTTGTACACAGCTTGATTTATCTTGTCATCTTTTGTACTGCTAATATAATAATATGACAGTACTTTACTGTTCCTAACTACTAGCTATCGTTGATAAATGTTGCTGTTTTACAAAGTTATGGTTTCAGTAACCTTGGACACACACCACTAAATTTATTTATTTATTTATTTAACAATTTATGTGCAAGTAAACAAACTTAAATACTAAACAGAGATATATTACAAGGCAAGTACAAAGGTACAGCTTATTCCATACAGGAATCTTTTCCAGCAGACCTGATAAACGGAAACGTTTATAAAGTTCAGCCATTACAAATTAATACCTGCTAAATTAATTGGCTTTAAATGTGTAACTCATTTCTATAATTGTTATAAGCTATTGGTTTTCCATTAAAATAAAATATTATTTTAATTGTAAAGGAAAACCAACAAATGCCAATAGGTGTTGCTACTGCTCAATAGTCTACTATAAAAAAAAACAATAAATACAAGTTCAGTCAACTACAAAAACAAACGGACGTAAGTACCTAAAATAGATGATTAACAAATACCTACTAAGCTACTACAATTCCATTTAAAATAGCATACATATTTATTACCAAGTCTCAAATATAATTATAATCGCATTTGATAAATATGATTAAAGTTATATTAGTTAGTTGGCTCTTTGAACCCTGACATTGGCAGTATAATTGCTTTGGCCTTGAAATTGTCACTGAGTCAAGGTAATTAAATGAGCTAAAATTACTATCTTTTTTGTGATAACAAATAATTGTGTTCTTTAATATAAGCTACAATCAGAATGCAGGTGATAGTGGTTTAGTGATGATATGATATCTTAGGTTCAAGGTGGTCAAAACAGTTTAGTTATCACGATCAGAGTTCCGTAAAAAGGGACCCTCTAGCTAAGACCCCGCTCTCTGTCTGTCTGAAGTTATGTTTGTTCCTCATTAGTAAAGTTGAAATTTCCATTACTGACGTACCACGATTATATTGATCGGGAACTGTCAGAAGGTGGCGTTAAGAATGTGGAGAAAGCAGGTAGTAGTAGTAGAAGTAGAGACCGTGGTCTACCACTATAGGGAACCGGAGTGAAGATCTGTGTATTGATGTTTTATAACTTTGATTTTTGAAGCTCGTAAATTTTCAGCGTACATCAACAAGACGTATGATAAGATAAGCCTCTTCAAATAAAAGTGCAAATTCCAAAATGATACTGTTAAAGGTTCATAACTTCACTACGTTTGGACTGGTTTTAATATTGTATGCTTCGTTTATGTCGAAGAAAGAATAATAAATAAAGTAATTGAAGGAGGATAGTGGTTTTAAAGAAAGTTTCTTTTTACTTTACAAACATGACTAAAAATAAAATTGTCATAAGGATATAGTCCTTGATTTAAACCTAAGTTCGACTATAGAATTTCCCAAGTACATCAAAAAATATGCTAGCAAGCGCATGTTCATCACGATCCCTAGAGATTTGTGGTCCCTCAACGTTAAATACTATCTCTATAAAAATACACCGATTGCAATTACTCTTGAACCATCTTCGAACAACATCCGATGAATCTGGTCTTACTGTGTCATTCTTGGTCTCCCACAGTGCCGATATTTTTCCACAATCGCATTGATTTGTAACTCTCATGCTAACCTTTCGTTTGCCATTCTTACACCATGTGTATCAGCAAAGGACTTTTACTTAAATATTACGCGTCCTCTACCAGACCACTTGCTTTCCACGGCGATCTAAATTCCTAGATTTCCTTATTGAAACCTTCACGTTATCCCTAAAAACCGAGAGAGCTTATCTTCACTAAGATCACTAGAAATTGATAGAAAGAAAGACACTTTACATATTAATAAATCATCTTCAGTCTTCTCTGTATTGTAATAGTCGACGTCATAGTAATTACAGTATAGAACTTACCTATTCTTATTAACATATATACGAACTCCTCCATATTTTTGTTCTATTTTTATTATACCTATGACATGTTTCATTTTCAAAATTACAGTTCTGCAAACTTTTGCTAGCAGTGGCGGCAGTGGCTGCTGGTATTGTGGCGTGGCATGTCATGACTGCGAGCCCCGGTCAGCCACCGAAGCTGGATCTCAACGAGTGGTGGGGTCCTGAGGAGCTAAAAGCTAAACAGGACAAGAGCATCAGACCCTTTAGTGTGAAGTTTACTGAAGAGGTACAGTATACGATGTTATTATCTTATAAAAAGTGCTACAGCATTTCCGATATGACTTACTACCTACTTGAGCTGCCACCACAGTTATTTTCAACTAGCAACAGTTACCCTCTTCATTGAGCGTCAAAAATAAAAATATAGCCTTTGTTAATTTTTGATAATGTGGCTTTCTATTAGTGGAAGAATGGTTAAAATCACTCAGTAGTTTTGGAGCCTATTCGATACAAATATACAAGAAAATCTTTTTTCATTACCGATTTAGCATTCATTTAAAAGCTTTTATCGTTTGTTATCATATTTTATATCTTGTAGATGATAAAAGATCTTCGATCGCGTCTGAAAAACCACCGCGAGATCCGAGCGCCGCTAGATGGCGCTGGCTTCAGATACGGATTCAACAGCCAGCAGCTGAGCGTGTGGACCAAGTACTGGGCGGAGGAGTACAGGTTCAGCGAGCGAGAGAAGTTCCTCAATCAGTTCCCGCAGTACAAGACCAATGTTCAGGGGCTGGATATACACTTCATCAGAGTGAAGCCTGAGGTAAATTTGAGTTTTAAGGTAGTAATTAATGTTGTCTTTCCTCTTGTCTCCAGTGTCAAATTTTGGCCGGGTCCGAGGCTTGGAGACCTTGGAGTTGAGAAGGGAGCCCTTTTATGGGTACAAAATCGATCTTAAGGTCCGTACCCCCTAACCTAACCCCCACCTGTATCCGATGCTGGAGTCGCCCGATGCTACAAAAGGATGCAAGTATACAACGAATTGATGAAGAAGAAAAAATATAATTTATATTACAGGTCAAGCCTGGAGTTACAGTGCTACCCATCTTATTGATGCACGGCTGGCCCGGTTCCGTCCGGGAGTTCTATGAAGCTATCCCACTCCTGACGAAGCAGGCAGCGGGATACAACTTCGCCTTTGAAGTAATTGTACCCAGTCTACCAGGATATGGGTTCTCTGATGTAAGTGTGGCAAACACAAATTCGTTATTATTAAATACGCTAGCCTGGCCCTGTTCTAAGTACTTTAGCAACTATAATTTTAATAGTATTATTTAATAGGGATGATTGTTTAGAAACTGCTACCAAGTGGGTACCTAATAGTTCAGCTAGTAATTTAAGTTGTTTACTAATTACAAAAAAATTACAAATAAAACATAATGTATTTACTTGTTTGTTACTTCTTAGACATCCCAATATAAACCTTATTATAATACATTCTTAGGCTGCAGTCAGACCAGGTCTTGCACCAGCGCAAGTTGCAGTCATATTCAAGAACCTTATGAACAGACTCGGTTTCAAGAAATACTACATCCAAGGTGGAGATTGGGGTTCCCTGATTGCCACAATTATGGCGACTTTGTTCCCAGAGGACATACTAGGATATCACTCCAACTTCTTGTTTGTCCAGGTATGTGAAAGATTATTTGTATTTTTGTATACAAGTAAATATATTCTCGCGAAGTCTAATCAATCAACAAGTCAACATCTGTAGCAATATTTAAACTATAAATAATTTTAATATTCGTGAATTGTCCGGCTAGTAAAAGCGAACTAGTTGTATATTCATTATATCAATTACAAAAATAGCAAAAGGACTATCAAAACGAGAACGTGAATAATAAATATGTAAGTACAAATATATACTAGGTTTATACCTAGTATATATTTGTACTTTTTGTTCCTTATGGAAGAGACCTGCCAAGAATACTTAACTAGAAACTAGTATTTGATGAGATTTTCCTTATATTAATACCTACTGCCAATAAAAATAATTGGCATTATTTACGATGGCACCACGCACAGCATTTACACCTACTTGGCGATAATATTTCAAAAAGAAAGTATGTTTGTTTTAACTGATAATACCAATGATGGCTCTCTGTGAACTTTGGTATCGATAATTCGATAGACTAATATGAACTATTGTATAACTTAAATATCGATAATTCGAAACTAATAAGAACTATTGTTTAACTTGAATATCGATAGTTCTATAGACTAACAATACAAATATATTTCAGAATGGCGCATCGATGTTGTGGACTATAATCGGCGCCTACATTCCGTCTCTAGTCGTGGAGCCGCACCTGGCAGACCGCATGTATCCTCTATCCAAGGTGTTCGCTTTCAGCATGGAAGAGTTCGGATATTTCCATTTGCAAGCCACAAAGCCTGATACAGTTGGTGAGGAAACATTTCTAGAAATATTAAAAACTAAGTGAATAGGGTCGAACTTTGTAGCAGCAACAAGTTTTTGGTATAAATTTTTTTACTTGCTTGCTAAACACGTTCAGCCTGGATCAAGCAAAAGTCTTGGGCTTATAATGGTTACGTTATAGAGTCGAATTCGCAGGATTTTGGTAGTCTCCAGAACTGGTCAGATTTACAAAATTTTATTTACCGAGGAAGACTGTAAGCTTTATAAGCTATGAATCACCCTAAACGTAAAAATAGGGCATAGCGAGCATGTCAACAGATGCGCCATATCTGTTGACATGCTCGCTATGCCCTATTAGTTGTACTACATCAGTCCTCAACAGGATTACAGATGATACTCCTTCTTGGGGACTGTCCGGCTGCATTTGAACAGTCCCTGCTCCAACGTTGGAACCGTGCAATGGGGTCAGGTTCCCATCCTGACCCCTGGCAACAATGCTCCAACGGAGCTCGCCACGCTGGTCGTCCCAATCCGCGCCACCATCTGCTAATTCAGAGATACGGTTTGAGGACCTCCGACATTAGCTGGTCCCATCCCACAAGGCGACGGACCAACCATCAAACGGCTGCTAATGATAGGAAAGACGGCAACGACAAACCGCATCTCTCTTCCTCTGCGGCCCCAGCGCCATCGCATCTGGCGGTACGGCCCCGTTCAGTCGCGGGAGACAGGGTGCACGGCAAGGACACACCGAGACACCTCTCCTCCTGCGACCCCTCTGGCATGGACAGATCCAGAGCAGGCCCTGGGGAAGCCCGCTCATAGCGTCCCCTTCTGGCATCCCTCTTGACTTCACCTGGTGGCTCAAGTACGGTGAGTAACCCACCTCACCACCACAAGGTGGAGATCCATCGAGGAAGATTGTGATAGGCCTGGGCTGGTTCTATTTAGTATCAATGATACGAAAAGAAGTAGACCATGCTATGACATTATGGAATAAAGTATGTTACGCTGATTACGCAGCAGGGTACAGTTAAATGAGATAATTCAACATCAATATCAACTGTTATTTTTAGGTACGGCTCTATCAGATTCCCCAGTCGGTCTGTTGGCGTACATCCTCGAGAAGTTTTCGACCTGGACAGTTGTGGAGAACCGCGACAAGCCGCACGGAGGCCTGCAAGACCACTTCACCAAGGACCAGCTGATAGACAACCTCATGATGTACTGGAGCACCAACTCCATCACCACTTCCATGCGCCTGTACGCTGAAGCTATGAGCAACGCCCATCGTGGATTGAATATAGAGCAGTACGTTATGGATAGCAATATATTCTTTACGCATAGTTCTTAAAATTTGTTTATATTTAATATTTACCATCTTTTAGTAGATAATAATAAATTTGCATATAATAATAACATTCATTGATTAATAGATAAGTACAGTAACTTATAGGTTCCCGAATTTCCGGAACCGTTTCAAAGCAAGTTATCAGCCATTTTCGTACCTACTGTCATTTGTTTTAAATGCACTTTTTCTAATACTTCTGCACGATTCTGATTTAATTAAATGTAAATGGTTTTTGGTTAAATATAGATTCATACCTATCCACCCAATATGATATAGATTTAATTTAATGGCAACTTTACTATATAAAAACAAAAAGATTTTAGAGAGAAGAGCACTTATTATATATTTACGGAATGTTATATTTAAGTTATGTCTTCTATTTGCGCATATCACAAATTATTATATTTCTAGATACGAGTCTAAAGTTCCCACGTGGGCGCTCCAAGCCAAGTACGAGCTGAACTATCTACCGCCAAGCTTACTGAAGTTGAAACATACCAACCTTCTCGGAGTCACTGTGCTGGACGAAGGCGGCCACTTCTTCGCCTTCGAGAAGCCACAAATCTTCGCTAAGGACGTGTTCAAGGCCGTGAATGAATTCAGAAAGTTCCACGCGACTAAAACCGAGCTGTGATCAAACTTTCCCTCTTTGTATTTTGGGAGATGTTAATGTTTTTTGTTAAAATATGTTGTGTTTCTTTGTAATTTTTTACATTAAAACAAATTCTTCTCGATTTGCAAGTTACAAATAAGAGAAGCAAGTATAATGTTTTTTATTTGTAAGGTGGAAGTTCACGGCCAGTATGGTGTGTCAGTTCAGTGTGTAATCTGTGATTGACTTTAGAATAACAGAAAACTAATAGTATTAGTGCAGACTGATGGATTGAAGGCACAGACTGACGATTATTTAAATACTAGCGACCCGCGGTTACACCCGCGTAAATTTTGATCACATGGAAAATCATCCATAGGATCATTTTTTGAGATAAACACTCCTATCCCATGTGTTAATCCAAGTTGTCCTCGATGTGTGTGCAAAATTTCACGAAAATCGGTTCAGCCGTTTTTACGTGAAGAAGTAACAAACAAACAAACAAACAAACAGACAAAGTTTCACATTTATAATATTAATAAGATTTTAATATTTCCTGTCAGTCTGGTAGTACTCAGACTGAACTGACGCCAGATTGACTGTGTAACCTCCGTCTAACTTATAAAGGTTTTGTTTATTTATTATTATATCAATGATCATAGTGTGCAGGCTCGTAAGTAGCTAGGTACTCTTTATCTTTATAATTCCAGTAAGAGGTAGTGCCACACTGCATGCTTGCATGCAGTCGAATTGGGCCGGCACGACCGGGGAGGTACCTCTCGCTTACACGAGACCGGCGTAAAGTGACAGCTGTGCTGTCGCGTTTCGTGCGGTGTGTAAGTAGCCGGTGGCCCATGGAGGTGGGAGGAGAAAGGAGGGCAGCGCATCTGTATAGCCTCTATGTGGATGTTTGTGGGCGTCGGTAGTCATGAAAATGGCTCCGACTGCTCGTTTGCCCTCCTATACCATAAAAAAAAAAAAAAAATTGTAGTTATTTTCTTCTTGGCTTACGACATCCTCTGCCCATTCTGCCGAGGTCTGTCCGCAAAGCGATACTCTGGCCTTCATTCCCATTTCTTAGGTCTAGTTCACGCCGCACAGTGGGGCAAGATTATTAAAAAGTGTCGTTAATTGTTTTTAAAATTTTTTTGTTGGTATTTCGATATGACAAGATAGGTTTAGCAAAAAAAAAATGCAGATATTATATGCAATCAACTTTATATATTATTATATTTTTTTAACATATTATCATACTATATATTCAAGTTATACAAGATATTTATGCCTATTGATCTTGTATTATAACTATACTAGCTGCGCCCCGCGGCTTCGCCCGCGTAAATTTCGATATCGTGGAAAATCATTCCATGGCATCCCTCAGGAACATTTTTTCGGGATAAAAGCTATCCTATGTTACTTCTAATACCTCCAAGAACATGTGTACAAAATTTCATGATGATCGGTTGAGCAGTTTTCGCGTGAAAGGGTAACAAACAAACTTACATTCGCATTTATAATATTAGTAGGGATATTAGTAGGGATGATACCTGAATTACTTTCCTCGCTACAATCACTATCCTCATCATCAATTTGGGTATACAATCATCCATAGAGTCTTCACTTGATTCTATGGATGGAGCAACTAAAAAACTTTAGAACTTCTTTTGGAAGTGAAGTTAATTTCTTTTTTGGAATTTTCCGTTTACTGGTAATAACGGGGTCTGATGACAACAGCAATAGGTTGAAAATATCCCTGTTAGATTTCTCGCGACTGCATTTTTGAAAATGATGTTCCCTGAATTTTTCGAAATCTTTATTACGGGCTTCTTGAGCCTCTTCGGGTTTTTTACATACATTTGAGTAGCAAAAACAAGATCAGGAAGAGGCGTAGATTTCCTTAAATTTTCTGTCTTGTGCAGTCGTTTCATTCTCTCTGTGCTTTCCTCAAAAGATATTGCTGGACGACCGGCACTGCTTCGTTTTATTTTACGTCTTGGAAATGAAATTGATGATCCACGTGATATTTTTGATGTAAAATCTACTTTCTGTACGCTTTGCTGCTTCCCATCGTGACTTATATTCAGATTTGAAGCGATTTATCGTATGCAAAATAATTGTCCGAAATTCACCAACACTTCCCGTTCTTTTTTCTATTTCCTTTTGAAACGATTCTATTTGATATTGAAGTTTTTTATACCCAGAGTACTTCATAATGTTAATCAACTCACGTTTTGTACACACACAGGCCGTACCTGTGTAAAATGTAATAATAAGTATTTAATAATAAAAACGATTAAAATCTAATATTCTATACCTTTCTGATTTAAAAATACATTTATTTTAATTCGGGCAAAAATGGGCAAAAACTTGAAGTACATTCTTGAACTGTTTTGGTTACTTATGCTAAAAAAAAACAAAGATAAGCCCGGTAAGCCCCGTAACCTAACTAAATACCTAGTAGTTTCATCATGTTTTTAATTCTGAGTTCTTTTTTATAGCATCTATTTACTCACTGTATTATCCGTCTAAAAAAATGTAAAAACACGCATATACAGCGTTGAAAAATATGATACATACCTGAACTTGACGATTTTATATCCATTTTTGAGTTTATATAACGTTTAATTCGAAAAAACAAGGTATGCGTCTTAGCTGCGCTGGAGCACGAAATTCACATTTACTTCCCACGAGCGAACAAGTCACAATGATCGGTACACTACGAAGTAGGGGCTGGGTGGAATGCGCTTGCTAGCTGCTGTGATGTGCTACAGGTATATATAGCATTATGTTATTGTAAACAAAGCGATTTGGTAGGGTATTTTTTTTTATTTCGACTTTTTGTATAGATTTGGGTGATCTTGCCCCACTGTGCGCCGCCTAAAATAATTGATATGCGACAAGTACAACATAAAATGTTATAATGCCTAGTAAACTTACAATCTAAAATAAAAATAAATAATTATATCGTAAAATGAGGTCATCACTCGAAATGCACATCGCAATGACTTGACACATTTGCTATTCCATATCTCTATAGTATAATAATAACACGAATAAATAACGGATACCTGCTAGCTAATAAATCGATTCACATGCACTTTGAACTTTGATTTTGTTGAGAGTGGTCAAGTTTCAAGGTCACTAGTGGACATAATATGCCTACTAGTTGATATTATCAGAGTAGACACTATCTATTGCAATATAGGTATAATTTATTACTTCAAAAACCGGCCAAGTGCGAGTCGGACTCGCCCACGACTGGTCCAGCTGCAGTTCAACCAGCTCAAGGTTTCAACATTCTCAAGAACTTCATGAGCAGACTCGGCTATGACACATGCTTCATCCAAGGTGGAGATTGGCGATCCATTATTGTTGCAATGTCAGTCCAACATATTTCACCAGAAAACATTTTCGGATACATATCTTTCTCTCTCGCTCTCTCTCTCTCTCTCTCTATCTCTCTATCACTCTCTCCATCTTTCTCCTCCTCTCACGCGTGACAGTAATGGGACTAAGGATGCTTACATAGAGAAACAGGTTACTGGTCACGACAAAACGTATACGGGTCGGTACCGGTATTATTGCAATGTTATCGCCGGTAAACTGTTTCTCTGAGCACCCTAACTTCAGTCTGTGACGCTTACATAACAGATTATACACACAAACGATGGACGCCGGCTCAGATAAAATTGTCAGTAGTTGCTGTATTTAGCTACCGGCGACGGGCGCTCGGTTGAAGGACAAAGTACCTAAACAAAAATAATGGTAAGTAATGATATTTGTACCATTTTCCGATGAAATGAAAATAATAAAAAAATTAACTGTATTTAATTTGACAACCAAGATGATTACATTTTGGAACAGTGACTTCTTTAGAGCAATAATTATTTCTATTATACTAAATAAATCACTAAGCTCTGTAAATTGCTCTAAATAATTATTTAACTCGTAGCTCAGTTATGAAAACTCTTTTTTATTTCTTCTTGAACCGTTTAACAGTGAAACTTATAGAGAATTCAAACTCCCACATTTTAAAGATTATTCAAGAAATGTGAGTAATAAAATGGACTAAACACCAGATGAGAGAAATACCAGAGGGATTTCATTTGAATTTTGCCTCACTTTACTTTATTCATTAGCTGTAGGATTAATTCTTTATTTTTGCAGTATCTGTATAATAAATGATTTAATTTTTAATGTAATAAAATTTGTAATTCTAACATGACCACATTGTAATAAAATAAAATTTACTTAATTCCAAATACATAGTTAAAAGTCTTTCCCTCGTGTGTACTAACATCATAAAACATTTACCTAATCCTTCAACTGTTCGAATATTATGAATGCGAAAGTTTGCGGATGTATTAATTACTTAATCACGCGAAACATTCTGAAAAAATACTTATACACAAAATATAATGAAATTAATAAACAATAGGTACTAAGCTACTACAATCAATCTCTTATAATAAACTTACTCTTGGTAGCCTACAAAGTTATTACTAAGTTCGAAATATGATTATTTATCAAGTCGACACTTTTAACCCCTTAATTTACCTACAATATAATCGCTAAAAAAATTTAAAAATATTATCAGATTGAGTATTGTTTAATGTAACTTGCTATCAGAACTCAGATTGTGATGGTTTAATGATGATGATATGATATCTAAGACTCAAAACAAACGCATGTTATAATTGCATAAGTGTTCAAACCTGTTCCTCTATTTACTTTTCTGGTTTTTACTCGTATGATACCTGATATTAAAATATGTATATAACAAAACTGCGTGTCAGCTCCGAGTTCCGACAAGCGACTAGAGTAACCTCCGCAAGAACGAACATGATTCTGTACTGAAAGGCGCACAAGAGACGCGAGCTCGGTAGAGCGTTACGCTCAGCGTTACTGTTCCGCGCTTTGAATCTTTTCTTATCGAGTCACCACCAAAAAAAATGACCTCATGTAGCCGCAAATATATACCTACATTATTAATACCTACACATAAACATAATAGTTTTTAGTACAGATGACATTTCGATGCTCGTTAAATCGCTGTCCGCATATCAACAAGAGAAGCCAATGCAAATAAAACAATGTACAAAATTCGAAGTATATAAAGATAGTCTTTTAAAATCTGGATTTTTCTAACGATTCGTTTACGTTGAGTTTTTAGCATATAATTAATCAAGTTTCTGAAACTCAGGAAAATAATACACCGACATTATCTAGATGTTTCAAAGTCTAGAAAGAAACGAACCCGCTATTAGTATTAATCCAGATATTTTCGCAGCGATTTCAAATTTTTATATTTCCTTAAAACTTTTATAATATCTAACGGACTGAGAGACTTTAATTTTTTTTATTATAACTATTAAATTAAGACATCTTTAGCTAGACATAGTGATATTATGTTATCGGTAAAAATATTGTGAACATTATACTTCCATAATTATGAATTATGAAGCACAAATATCTAGCATAATTCGAACCACTCCACCATATTTATGTTATTATTTTATGTATGACCTATTTTATTTTTAAAATGACAGATCTGCAAACTTTTGCTAGCAGTGGCGGCAGTGGCTGCTGCTATAGTGACGTGGCATGTCATGACTGCGAGCCCCGGTCAGCCACCGACGCTGGATCTCAACGAGTGGTGGGGTCCTGAGGAGCTAAAAGCTAAACAGGACAAGAGCGTCAGACACTTTAGTGTGAAGTTTACTGAAGAGGTACAGTATACGATATTATAATCTTATAAAAAGTGCTAGAGCATTGCAGAAATGTATTTGTACCTTGTGCTGCAACCACATCTATCCCCTACATTATCCACACGTGCGTGATCATAGGAGTGAAATGAGTCGCATTTCGAGCTGCTTGCAAGAGGATTCGCTCATTGGTGTAAAAGAGGGCCACACTGCGATAATTCTGACTTTGCGGATGTCTCTCAAAATCTTCGTTCGCCTTTATGTTTTTTGAAAAAAAAATAGTCTTCCCGGTCATATCAGCAGGAGTGACACTTTGGAACCATGGTTCTATCACTATATCTTAATGACATTGTACACAAATAAAATTAAATAAATAATTAATAGTGTACGTATATTATTTATATTATTATTTTAAGCCTTTTAACGTCATTTGTTGCTGAAAAATAAATAGAATTAATCAAATTAATCATCTTATAGATGATACAAGATTTGCGATCGCGTCTGAAAAACCATCGTGAGATCCGAGCGCCGCTAGATGGCGCTGGCTTCAGATACGGATTCAACAGCCAGCAGCTGAGCGTGTGGACCAAGTACTGGGCGGAGGAGTACAGGTACAGCGAGCGAGAGAAGTTCCTCAATCAGTTCCCGCAGTACAAGACCAACGTACAGGGGCTGGATATACACTTCATCAGGGTGAAGCCTAAGGTAAATTATATTGAGGTTTAAGTTGCAGTAAGCAATTATTATTGATTTTTTTTATGCTTTTATAAGAGGCTGAGCCAATACTGCATCACAGTCGCACCAAACAGCAAGTCTAAAAGTTAATACACCCCCAGTATACCTTCATTATATGTGTAGTCATCTAAATAATAACGTAGGTACGGACTGTACTGTGTCTCATGATTATAAAAGGATGCAATTATATAAAAATGAAAAAAAATATATTACAGGTTCCCTCTGGAGTAACCGTAGTACCCCTCCTACTGCTGCACGGCTGGCCCGGTTCTGTCCGGGAGTTCTACGAAGCTATCCCACTCCTGACGAAGCAGGCAGCGGGATACAACTTCGCCTTTGAAGTAATTGTACCCAGTCTACCGGGATATGGATTCTCTGATGTAAGTGTGACAAACATTAATTTGTTGTATCAAAATTAATTGAACATGTAATATTATGATAGTAATTATAATATTAATTTTTACGCTTGCCTAACCCTGGTGTTAGTACACCATACCATACTTTAATATCTATAATTTTAATAATATTGTTATAAAAGGAATGATTATGTAGAAATATCCACCAAGTGGGTTTTTTTTTTCGGTATAGGGGGGGAAATGAGCAGTCGGGGCCATTTTCATGACTACCGACGCCCATAGGCATCCGCATAGAGGCTACACAGATGCGCTGCCCTCCTTTCTCCTCCCATCTCCATGGGCCACCGCTACTGGCACACCGTTCGAATAGTATATTGTATAAATTATATGTTCTCAGGCTGCTGTCCGACCCGGACTTGGGCCAGCACAAGTTGCAGTCATTTTCAAGAATCTCATGAACAGACTCGGCTACACGAAGTACTACCTCCAAGGTGGAGATTGGGGAGCCATAATCGCCTCAATGATGGCAACCATGTTCCCAGAAGACATACTAGGATACCACTCCAATTTCTTGTCTGTCTACGTAAGTATATGAAGGATTAACTATTTGTACTTATAACAAGTAATATAATATTCTCGTGAAGTCTCTCTAGACCCGTGAAATTATGTTAATTTACAAAAGGCTTGGAAATAGGAATCTTGTAATATTGATGTAGAATAAAGTAAAACTGCATAATTGGAAAGTAAGCCAAAGCCCAAGCTTTTGAAAATGGTACAAAGTAAATAAGAACATAACGAAACCCCTTTTAAAATTGTAAGTGTTGTATATATATATATATATTTCGGAGTTGAAGTAGGGCACTCGTAGCAGACCAGAATGGACAGATGATGCCTAAGATATTATGATGTTTGATTTTTGGTCACCCAAGAGTGTGTTTTAAATATATTATCGTCTAATTTTCTAAATTTTGTCACATAAACATCGATTTGAAATGATACGAAAAATTACATCAATTCTTCTCACGTGGCCCTTTCCACGCCGCCATCTGCTAATTCAGAGGGATGGGTGGAGGACCTCCGACATTGGCTGGTCCCATCCGCTGGGCGACGGACCAACTCCGAGACCGTCACTCAAGTGCCAACCATTAAATGGCCGCAGAGGATAAGGAGGACGGCAACGACACACCGCATCTCCTCTTCCTCTGTAGCCCCACCGCCAACACATCTGACGGTGCGCCCCCGTTCGGTTGCGGAATGCAGCGCGCACGGCAATGACACACGAAGACACCCCTCCTCCCTCGACCCCTCAAGGGTGTGGAGGCCAGAAAACTCCGATCCCCGCACCCCCCTCGAACGCATCCAGAGGCCCATGGGGCCAAGCCCACTCCCCTCTCAGTGTCCCCTCCTGGGATCCCTCTTGGCTTCACCGTGGTGGTTCAACGGTTACTAAGGCCCCTCACCATTACGAGGTGAATCGTCGAGGGGGTCAATAAATAACCCTGTAGAGTGTAGACTAATAAGAACTTTATGTTTAACTTAAATATGGATAATTGTATAGACTAATAGACCACATATCTATTTCAGAATGGCGCAACGATGTTCAGGAGAATACTCGGCGCGTTCGTTCCGGTTCTAGGTGTGGAGTACCTGGCAGACCGCTTGTATCCTCTGTCCAAAGCGTTCGCGTTCTACATGGAGGAGTTCGGATATTTCCACTTACAAGCCACAAAGCCTGATACAGTTGGTGAGGAAACATTTCTAAAATATTGAAAACGAAATAAAGATTCTCTCTCTCTTTCAAAAGAAAGCTACAGTATCAAGAACTTACATAGGCATATACAACGTTTATAAAAACAAGAGACAATAAATAAAACCACCTACTGTTAATTCGTAACAATTCAAAAATGTTTACGATCAGTATACAAAAATACTTTTTGTGTTTGTTTGCTACATTTAAACGTAGTCAACATCACGGATCAAGCGAAATTCTTAGCTTTATGACCTTATAGATTCAGGAATCTTCAATTTAAATGCAAAATTATTGTGAAGTTAGATAATCCAGTTTTCCAAGAAGGCTATAAGCTATATAGGCTGTGGATAACTCAAAACGATGGCGCATCTGTTGACACGCTCTCTATGCCCTGTTAGTCGTACTACATCCAACTTCAACAGGGGCTACAGATGATGCAGTCACCGTGCCCAAGTTCTGGGCTGGTTCTATTTAGTGCCAATGTTACGAATAGAAGAAAATCACTCTATGACTTAAAGAAACAAAGTACGTTACGCAGGTGACACCGCAGGGTGTTGCTAGTTAATCAATATAACAGATATCAACTGTTATTTTCAGGCACGGCTCTATCAGACTCACCGGTCGGCCTGTTGGCGTACATCCTTGAGAAGTTCTCCACCTTGACTGTGTTCGAGAACCGCGACCGCTCCGACGGCGGCCTGTACGACCACTTCACCAAGGAGCAGCTGATAGACAACCTCATGATGTACTGGAGCACCAACTCCATCACCACTGCCGTGCGTATGTACGCTGAAGCCATGAGCAACGCCCAGCGTGAATTAAAATTAGACCAGTAAGTATAACTAGTTCAAAGAGCAATAGTAACTGCGCATAAATTGTTTGTCCTGACATCGATCAGAGACGTCTTAAAATGTTTGAAGTGTTGTGTGGTGAATGATTGTGTGTGTTGTTTCAGGAAAGAAAAAGACGTATTATGATCAGATTGATCGGATACTGTCTAAAGATACAGTCAAGAGTCTCTGACGTGTATGTATGAAAAGAGTAATGAATGTGGAGAAAGCTTGGCAAGTGTGTGAGAATTGTGATATGCGGCACCCTTTACTCTCTGCCTACCTCGCTAGAGAAATGGCATGAAGACTTGTGTGATGTGTGCATATAATGAAGTTGTCTTCTAGTGCACTTCAAAAAATATTTCTTTTTCCAGATACGAGTCAAAAGTACCCACGTGGGCGCTCCAAGCCAAATACGAGGTGGTGTATCAGCCGCCAAGCTTACTAAAGTTGAAATACACGAACCTACTTGGAGTCACGGCGCTGGATGAAGGCGGCCACTTCTTCGCCTTCGAGAAGCCACAGAAATTCGTTGATGACGTGTTCAAGGCGGTGAATGAATTCAGAAAATTCCACGCAACTAAAACAGAGCTGTGATCATTTTTTTCTCGTTTTTTGCATTTTGAGAGACGTTAATGTATTTTTTAAACTATGTTGTGTTTTCTTTGTAGATTTTTACATTAAAATAA
Source organism: Calycopis cecrops (assembly GCA_001625245.1). NCBI lineage: Eukaryota > Metazoa > Arthropoda > Insecta > Lepidoptera > Lycaenidae > Calycopis > Calycopis cecrops. The sequence continues at coordinate 107,568 of LUGF01045812.1, forward strand.
ACACTTCTCGATTTTCAAGTTACGAAATATGAGAAGGGAAATACAATGTCTTCTATTGGTGACATGTAAATGTTTTGTTTATTTATTGTTGTATCCATAATCACAGTGACTGATAAGTACTCCTTATTATATCCTTATAATTATAGTTAATTTCTTACAAAATGATAAATAACACTAACAGGCTGCAAAACTACTTTAAAAGCGACACACATACATACAGACCTGAATAGTCAATTACAATTGGCTAACCTTAACCTTGGCTTACCTATAACATAAACAAAAGCTTATTCTATTTGACCATAAATTATAGTAAATGAATATAGATTTCAAGACAAAAGCGGGAGTATAAAAACAAACAATATTCACTTCTTTCGACAGTCCCTGTGTCTGCCTTTTTTAACTAAAATTATTTTAATTTATAAATATTAACCATAAATTAAAGTGCCATCTAGCGACAACTGTAGTAACTAGTTTGACAATCAATCTTGACATAATGCTTAAGTAGCTCGCTAGGTGGCGTTAAAATAAAATACTTTATCATTTCTTCGCGTTCACTTTGGACATGGCATAAATTACATCGTAATTCGTATCCCTGGTCCAATATTACTAACGACCACGCCATAAGGACCTTCGTTTTTTAACATGGGCCACCGGCTACGTACACTCCGCAGGAAAAGCAACATCACTATTGTCACTTTTTTTTTATGGTATAGGGGGGCAAACGAGCAGTTCTAGCCATTTTCATGACTACCGACGCCCATAGACATCTGCATAGAGACTATACAGATGCGCTGCCCCCCTTTCTCCTCCCACCTCCATGGGCCACCGGCTACTTACACACCGCACGAAACGCGACAGCACAGCTGTCACTTCACGCCGGTCTCGTGTAAGCGAGAGGTACCTCCCCGGTCGTGCCGGCCCAATTCAGTTGCATGTATACATGCAGCATGGTTCCAATTAAAACAGTTTTTATTGTTTATATTAATAATTCATTACAACATGTTATCAACCATTTTACTCCCATATCTGCTTTTCAATATTCTATTCAACTCTTTCAGATTTCAAACAAAACTTTCCTTATTTAAGCGATAACAATATTTTTTTAACGAAATAAAACCGGAGGAGGAGAAAGAAGGGCAACGCATCTGTATAACCTCTATGCGGACGTAGTCGGTAGTCTAGAAAATTGCTCCGATTGTTCGTTAGATAAACATAAAAACAAACTAAAAAAAAAAAGGTTTTTATTTATATTTTACCTATATTATATTCAAGTTGTTGAAATATATCGAGCTACGGTGCTTATTTATTTCGTTTTTAGAGGTATTTCAGACGAAGTGCTACCGAACGGTCGTGTCACTGTCGTCAGCAGGAACCCATGAGTAACATTAGCAAGAGGTAGTGCTATGCTGCATTGCATGTCATGGTCGCTCACACAATACCGGCCACGGCGTACCGTTGTGCAACTGTCACAATTGTGCAGCCGCGTTTTGTGCTTTGTGTCAGTTTTCGGTGGCCCATTGAGAGGATAGGAGGGCTGCTCGTCCTTATAACCTCTATGGGGATGTACATTGGTGGCGGTAGACATCAAAAGGCTCCGACTGCCCCCTGTACTATAAATAAAAGTGTGTGCTTTAGACCGCACAACTGAAGTAAAACTTAATTATTGATTTATACACAAGTTTTAACTACCGTATATCATATATAACATGTTAAAAGTTAGTATAAGTTAAAAGTAAAAAGTTTCACGTAAAACGAATTTGAATTATGAACGACAACTTCAATTGACCATCCCTGATGTGTGATTTTTGTAACGCTTTCGCCAGCATACTCCCCAAATCAAGCGCGTACCTATATAAAAGTGTTAATTCAAAAAGAAACTACAATCGACTACGAGCATTAATTTTATATGGACCCTTTAACCTATCAATAGTTGAAAAGTATAGTCAGGAGTCGTAAATGTAATAAAATTAATAATCGCACAACGATTTTGTTTTTAAAAGGCACAAATGAAAAGTCAATGGTGTAAATCATTTTAAAAAATAGTTACATAAAAAATATTGAAAAGGGCGTCGAGCCGCAAATAACGAGGCAATATCAATTTTATTAGTCCAATTCTCACCCCCTCAAGTCGCCCTCTCTCGACCCCCAATTCATAATCCCACCTATTTACCCTCCTTATCTGTACCACGCACTCGCGCCTGCCAGCCTCTTTGTTATGCTATAATGGCGCTTCAGAACGATTGCGGAGTGATATAATGTCTGTGGACTATACACACCAAGTTAGTCTAACCCCGTGCTAAGTACTATAAGGATTAGTATTACAAGTCTAGAGAACTGAAATATATTTATTATTTTTTATTAAATTTAGGAAATTTTAATATTTTAGATTTTTATTAAAAAAAGGCATAGAATACTTAGATATACATGCCTGACCTAGGCGGGATTAGAACCTGAATCCTGGCTCAACATGCTCCTCTTACCCGAGCTATATCACCACTGCGCCAGCATCTAGTCGCTTAGTTTATACAAATCAAATATGTTATTTTCCTAGAAACATGAATGCCAGTTCTGACAGATATATTTTTTAATTACCCCAACGAATGTAAGAAATCAATGTGAAGAAATAAACATGAAACAATCGATAGCAGTTTTCAGTACTTACATATAAGTTTGGCCACGCTGCACCTGCATCGCCGAATTCAGCCGGCACGACCGGGAAGGTACCTCACGCACACACAATACCGGCTTAAAGTGACTTTTTTTCTATTGCCTTCTCTCACTCCCCGTAAGGGGAGCGGGGATTCACGCTCGGGGTTTCATTGCCCCTTCCGTAAGGATCACCCGCGGCTCCTTCAATAAAGAGCCGGTCATTTGGGGGGGTCGAGCCCCTCAACAAGGGCTCGGAGCCGAGAAACTCCGCCACATATAAGTCGTGCACCTTGTGGTCAGCTCCTGCCGGGTGTGAAGGCCCAGCAAATGGCGATCTGCGACCAAGGTGCGTGAACTCCCACAAGGGACGGCTGTATATGCGGCGGTGGAAGTAAAGTGACAGATGTCCTTTCGCGTTTTGTGCGATGAATTTTCGGTGACCCATGGAAAGGGAAGGAGGAAGGAAGGCAAAGTATCAGTATAACCTCTATGCGGATGTTTATGGGCGTCGATAGCTATCAAAAGGCTCCGACTGCTTTATCTATTGTTTTTAATAATTTTGCACACTGCGATTATTGGACTTTTTTGTTTTGCAATCAGTAATTTTTGTTGAAATGTTAAAACTTATTTACTTACGTGGTAGTTACTCTGTGATCAGATTGCAATTGGAATAACATAGAACTTAGTAAAACATTTCTTTTCGATTGATGTTGATTGGTTTCTACTTTTCGAGTCAGTGTTTGAGCCTTAACTTTATCTGTAAAGTGAGCTGTAGCGTCGTTGGTCGCATAAAATATCGTTCAGAGTGCAGGTATTCGCAGCGGGCAATGTAATACATTATGGTTTGTGTCTAATTAAGAGTTGAATGAGAGGTATTTTTTGTCTCCCAGATTGCAAGAAAGTTAAATAATTGTAGATTTTAAGCTAGTACAAACTTGCTAAGTTGTCAAGTATCGCCGACAATGCAATATCATATTGGCTCAATGCTAATGAGCAAGCAACAAACAAGCAAGTAACATCGACAATTGCCTATTTATTAACACTTTTTTAGTCGGCTTGTTCATAGTTTATGGACCCTTTAATTTATTTATTAATGCTGCCGCTACGCATCCCGTGTGAAATAATATATATTTTTTTTTACTTGTGTATTGCAGATTGTACATTTGCACATTGTATGGCAGAAGACCGAAGAATACATTCGGCCCCTATGTCTAGCCTTTGTAGAAAGCCTTTGATTCCATCGAAACCTGGTCTGTTCTGGATTCCTAGCCGCATTGACAGGTAGACTGGCGATATATCGAGGTGATGAGATGTCTTTATGGTGCCGCAACGATGGCTGTGGAAGTATACGGCCAGCGTTCTGAAGATATCAACCTACGACGAGGTATAAGACAGGGGGATGTTATATCCCCGAAACTGTTCGCTAACGGTCGAGAGGATATGTTCAAGACGTTGGACTGGAAAGACCGCGACATCTATAATAACCGCAAGTACATCTCTCACCTGCAATTTGCAGACAACATAGTCGTTATGCCCAAAAGGCTGCAGGATCTACAACTGATGCTGAGAAGCCTGGCTTCTCTTTGCATAAGTCTACGGATAAATTTGGATAAAACCAAATTCATGTATTACGAGCACGTTATTCCTGAGCCTGTTGCTGTACATAGAATACAACTCCAGGCTGTTCAACAGTATATCTTTACCGAGGGCTAACGCTCCAACTAGGTAAAAACAGCTTAGAGAAGAAAGTCCAGAGAAGAATTCAGTTAGGCTGGGCAACATTTGGAAAACTTCGCCGAGTCTTCTCGGCGCCCATCCTACAATGTCTGAAGATCAAAGTCTTTAACCAATGCGTCCTACTAATCATGACCTACGGAGTCGAAACGAGGGCGCTCACTCTCCGAATGGTCCACCAAATTAAA
>LUGF01045838.1:0-28662 GCA_001625245.1 Calycopis cecrops
ATCGAGTTCCATTCTGCACAACTAGTTGGTCCGTTTAGTTGATCAAAGTGGAAAGACTGTATTTAGCAATTGGCAAACCTCGTTATAAATTTTATTTATTTACTAGCTGCGCCCCGCAGTTGCACCCGCGTAAATTTCGATCCCGTGGAAAATAGAAAATCATCTCATGGCATCCCATAGGAACATTTTTCAGGATAAAAACCTGTGTTAATCCAAGTTACCCTCTATGTGAGTGCCAAATTTCAAGCAAATCGGTTCAGCAGTTTTTGCGTGAAGGAGTAACAAACAAACAAACAAACAAACAAACTTTCGCATTTATAATATTAGTAGGATCCTACTAATATTATAAATGCGAAAGTTTGTAAGGATGTTTGTTACTCTTTCACACAAAAACTACTGAACGGGTTTTCATGAAACTTTACAGTAATATAGCTTTCATATCAGAATAACAATAAGTTAAAATTTATAGGGATTTTTGAAGTCCGAAATCCACGCGGGCGAAGCCGCGGGCGGAATATTATAATTTGTTTATTTATTGCGTGGTCGTTTTAAAAACACGGAGTGTTGGTCGAACATTCACCAGGTGGGGAGACGGTATCCCTGTGGTGGCCCGTCCGCGGCGGGTGCGAGTACAGGAGATCGGTCGTCTTGGCGTTCATTGAAGCAGGCCTCTGTCCAGCAGTGGACCTATAGGGGCTGATGATGATGATAATGATGAGTGTGATGATGATAATGATAAGGCAGCTTTGGCTTATCTCCACACGTCTAACCTTATTATACCTCTTGAGTAATGCGATACCGAGATAGTGCAGGCATTCGCTGCGTGTGTAAATAGCGGCAGATGAATGCCGATTGAATATTATTTCCGAGAGCTGATGTATGTTTAGTAAGAGGTAGTGTCATGTATTTTAGCGGATAGGCCGATCTCTCGATCACTGCTATAATGTCGCGTTTCGTACAGTTTGTGACGCGTTGTGCGTAACAATGAGGCGCATCCCATGCGCGTCATTAGGCATGAAAGTTTTGTTCCATTTCTAGATTATATAATTTTTGGTATGAGCCGTAAACGCGACAAAACCTACTGTAAAGTCCAGAAGGGACCTTACTTATTTATTCTATGGGAGAGCTGTAGCCTAACACCTAGTTGATACTGCCCTACCAACCCTAGAGCCCTAAACCCTAGCCCTACCTATAGAATGAATATATACATATATATAATAAATGTCAGGATGTCTGTACCGTGAGACCTACGGGTAGGAGACGGATAGGTGTAAGGATATGGGGGTTAGGAAGGTTGTTCACTGCATCTGCCCGGACTCTTGCAGATATTATGGCGGGGGTGTCTTCGCCACAGTGAGGGAATACTAGCACCTGAGGGAAGTGATAGTCGTAGTCCCAAAATAGAAGTGACTTTATTTACAAATATCTTAATATTATATACAAGATTATATGTCTGCGTGTGAATAGTTAATTATACAAAGCAAGATCATAGCGTTTGTGTGAGTTCTCTTATTCAGCACTGTACTTTGAGCTGTGCTCAATTTTGCCTCGACAGATGCTCTCGATCTCGCATAGTGCTGATGTTAAAGTATGTTTACGGCACGTGAACACCTACTAACCGCTAAAATTTTCTTTAAATGGATTATTTATTAAAAAAAATTAAAATCAGGTAAATCTTCTCAATTTAAAAAAAATGCAACTCAGAATTTACCTGTGATGAGTGCGCATGACACTCATAACGCATATACAGTTGACAACCAACAATTTGGTGCACCCATCGGATTGGTCCACTCTTTATCGCAGGATATGAGTCGTGGCGCGGACTAAGGGTCAATTCACACCAAAAGCGCGGAGAAGCGCAGCGAAGCGAAGCGCAGTTTATGTGTCATGAATTTCAACTTTATAATGATTACTATAATACTTATTATCGCATGAGAAATTCGAACGAGTCGCGCGGATTCCCGCGACTGCGCGAGAATTCGCTGGAATTCGCGCGGAAGTCGCGAGAATTCGATAATAAGTACTACAGTAATGAAAATGAAGTTTAAATTTATATGACACTGAATGTGCGCTCCGTTTCGCTGCCCTTCGTCGCGCTTTTGGTGTGAATTGAGCCTAATGCGTATGTGGGAGTATGTAGTAAGAGGTAGTGCTACGCTGCATGCGTGCATGGAATTGCGCTGGCACGACCGGGGTGGCACCTCTCGCTTACAAGATACCGGCGTAAAGTGACAGCTGAGCGGTCGCGTTTCGTGCGGTGTGAAAGCCGGAGGCAATTGGTGGGAGGAGGATGAACGGCAATGCATCTGTGTAAGCCCTGCTGATGTCTATAGACGTGGCTTCGACTATTTTGCCACCTTATTCTATAAAAAAAGAAACGACCCTGATTGTCGCATTCAAATTTACAGATACCAGAAGGTTCTAAGACATCCGTCGCGTACGGGAAGACGCCATCTTCGGAGGAGTCGGACAGTGCGTACAAAACCGTCGACTTCTTAAAGACTGAGGCGTTCAACATCACCCGACAGGACGCGGAAGCTTCTAGAAGCATCCAGCAATGACTACGGTACTAGATGGTTTTTGACACCATCTGTAATCTTTTGAATACATATTATTTTTACTACCCTACGCTCGCACCAACGTTTACGTGAATCTGTTTTTATACGGTCGGTTAATAAGTAGCCTTTCTCTGTAAATGGACTAAATAATACTGAAATAATTTTTGAAGTCGCACCAGTAGTTCCAGAGATTAGCGCGTTCAAACAAACAAACTCTTCAGTATTATATTATTAGTATTTATATACTATAGATTGTAAAATCTTCCAGCCAGAGTTATTTGAGCACGCGGTTTCGCATGCGTAATTATGTGCAAGTATCAGATGTAAACGTTGAAATATCACTTTAGAACATATGTCCTAATAATATGAATATTCATATAAAGTCACGAGCGATAATATGTATACACTTCAGTACCCTGTCACAATAACTTTCTTTGTCAAGTCAATGCAATATTCAAAAATACAAATTATGATAGGGTACTAAAGTATATATACTATAATCCGTGACTCTACCTATCGAATACACACAATAATTTCGGATGAGTATAAATGTAAAGACGTGTCACATCGACGTTTTTATATTCTCCTACCTTTTCTCTCGTATTTAATATTTCAAAAACGCAAATAATTATATTTCATGTGTTTTTGTTCAGAAGTGGACTAATAAAGGGAGGTTTTATAGTATCTCTGCACCTTCTAATAATTAATAGAAGATAGCCAATATTAGGCTTTATAATTAAAATAAATAATAATCTTTTCTCATTGTACTTCGTCTATTATTGATTTCTCTGTAATTAAACAGAGGTCCGTGTACTTGGAAAGTATTCTACTGATATATTTTATATTTAGTTTTGCGAACACGTATTAATACTATTTGTTTTTATTGTATTTCTTGTATTCAAAATTTATATTTATTGTATTCAAAAGTTTACTGATGATGAATTTTATCGCTCACTACACGAGCTAAATATTATTATGTATAAGTTACCAATAGGCAATAGTCAATGGAAACTTGGACAATCTCTCACCAATTACATTTTTAATATATGTTTGGGCGTATTAATGTCTGGAGTTTACGCTAATCATTTTAACGACTTTTACGCATTTTTACTTTTAACAAGTTGACTTGTTAAATAATATAAAAGTGAAATAAATTTATATTTTAGTCATATGAGTTGACTATGACTCTTATTGTAATGTCTTCGTTTTCAAAACAATTATCTAAGACATACTAGTTTTGTTCAAGAACATTCTTCATTCTCTTTAACAAATATTCTAAGTTTTTTCCAAGATAAGTGAGCATAAAATAGTTAAGAAACTTCTCGAATATTGTACAGAATTTAAAAAATCGGCTTTAATGTAATTATCATTGAAGGTTTTATTTTCTGGTACATTTTGGTAAAATATTAGAGATTTGCGGAATTCAACATTGAAAGAGATGCGGCAAAGCATTTAGGTAGATACAACAGCTAAAGATAATAATCTGAAAAGGATTATTTGATATTTTCATGAAAATGTAATTTGTATAAGAATGAGATTTGCCCTAAGTATCTAAATATATGTTACAAGTTTTATATTCGGAATAAAATGAGAGAGAATCCAGTTTCCATTGAACTTAAATAATTTAATAAAATCTAAACGCACAATATATGGATAGTATTGTAAGATAACATTCTAAATTTTTAATACCTGTATATAGTATTATGATTATAAGTATTAATGTGATGTTTCAAATGAAAACTAACAAATGAGTCTATTGCTATTATAAAAATATTTGTCTACAATATATCTTAGGTTTGTAAGATGGCTATGATTATGGAAAATCCGTAATCCGATACCGGATAAACCGTTTTTCATATACCTAATACATTTATTTTAATAATGACTAATCTAATTATATTTCCGAAACTGTAATCTAGAGTGAGCATCGAAAATTTAATATTAGGTGGTAAACTCCATTGCTCCCTCAAACAAAAAACGAAATCCATCCACTAACAAATATCACAAGAAAAGCATCAAGAAAATTCTCGAATATTATTGCTCAATATTAAACAAGGGCAATTTTTTACTTAGGTTATTTACTTACCTTTTTCTATTTGATTTTACAAATTTACTAGCACATAAATATATTTAAAATGGAATCAAATAGAACGTTGTAATAAATACCTTCTTATTCGAAGGCTAGACTAGATTAGACAAGACTTGAAGTCTTTAAAAGCATGCACTTCCAAGTTTGATTACAATAAATAACGAATAATGGTATATACATATACTAATTGAAATTTAACTGTTAAAAATGTGTTTAAAATGTTTTTGTCATTATAATAACATTAATTTTTAGTCAAAGACTGCATGAAAATAAAAAGAATTTGAAGTCTTTGAAAAAAACCTTTTCTAAGTTACATTAATGAGAGCATTACTTTACTAAGATGACTTTTTTAATTTTAAGGACTTTTCCGCTATCTCGTAAGATATGAATTGAAATTTAAGAAGACACCGAATGTAGTTTGCGTGATTATTGTATTTTGCTTCTTTTCATAACTTTTAAATAGAGTTTTCTATTCTAGCTTCTTATTTTCAGTATTATATATTTGCTCGTTTTTTTTAATAGTTATAATTTAAGGAGTTTTGCATTTAAATAACATGGGACCAAACAAATAAAAAGTGTCAGACTTGAATATACATTCTTTACTATAATTTTACTGATATATAATAATATTATTCATCTTGAGATTTTGACTATCACACACCCATACAAACCTTATTATTTATTAATCCTTTTCGATCGAGTTTTTGATTTCAACCAAATTTAAGTCATATGCTAAGTTTAGCCATAGATACACGATGCAATAGAAACATTACTTGCAAAACGGCCGCTTCTTGACTACACAAAAATAACAAACATTTTCATTAGCGACAGGTTGTCGCCTTCGATCTAAACAAATTCAACCTTTGTGTGTGTGTGGTCATTTAAACTAGTTACCACATTTGAGAATCCGACCGTGTATATTTTTTTTATAATCTACGGTCATACGAATTAAAAAGCTATGACATATTTCTGAGTTGCGAATTTGCTAGTACGTTTTTATTAAACACAATGTTCTCTATTCATTCCTAAATTTTTATATAATATATTATATTACAATTATGATATCACAATATTTATTATTAGATTTTAATATTTAGTACTAGATTCTTAGTTCTAAATATAACTTTTACTTTTTTATTTAATTTATCTTAAAGTGATGTCTACTTTTGTAAAACTATTTCACAATTATTACAATAACATCTTATATAACGAGACAGATACCTCAGCCATGTTTTTTTAAATGGGGGACGTCAGCACTGCTGACGTCAACAACTTCACGATGATGCTGGTCCATGGTAGGTTTTCAAATATAACTATTCCAACTTCACAATAGCTCCGTTTTATTATCTGGGCAGCGTTTCGTTGTCCCAAAGAGTTCCACACTGTACGACTACTTCGATTAGAATGATTCCTCGTAGTTCAATGCTGAGAACTTATATTGCAAGTAACAGGTGTTCAACTAGTTAAGCTAATGATTGCGATAAGAACATTCAAGAATTTACACTTCACAATCAATTGTCCCATTTTAATAAATGAAGTCGTCTTCGCGCCGATATATATAGTTTCACAATTTTTAAACAATTATATTTAATATGTATTTAATATAAATGATAAAATATGATTTGTGCACAAGTTCATATTTGTATACTGTAAACGGGACTTAATCGCGTTTTTATAAAATCGATTAAGTCCCGTTTACAGTATACAAATATGAATACAAATCGTGAAAGCTTAAAACAATTTCTGCACAAGTTGTTTTCACAACTGTGCGTGCGCTTAACTGACATAAATTTAACATGATGGTATATTTTCCAGTATTATTTTATAAAATGTTTACATTCAATTTTAATGCTTAGTATTTTATCAATAATTACCTTCTGATCTTATGCGCGTACTTAAATTTTTATTTAATTTATATGAATAAGTTTTTTCACCGCAACAGCAAAGTATGATAAGTTATTTTGTCTTGTAAGTATAGTATAACTTAATAATAATGTATTTTCAAAAACGTTTTCTTCTTTCTAACTTAATAAGAAAAATAAGAATTTAAAGTTATATTTCGTGAAAGTATTAACAATAATTTAATTGTTATAAATTAACATAAACATTATTGAAGAATTTATTTATAGCATTTTGTTTGCATTATGTGTATTATGGAATGCTGATGGGTGTTTTATGGTTATCTAAACAGGTTTCTGCTTTATCTATCATCACCGTTATTATTACTGACATCATCAAATCATCACATTGAAATATAGATGTATCATTAACACTGCTTTGAAACCACTGATTTCCATAATATATATGGATAGTTGATACTTTTGGAACAATTTAAAAAATATGAACTAAAGGTCCTTCTCCCTTAGGTAGCTAGTAGTGAGCGCCTTAGACTACGAACGAAACAACGAAATTTAATAGAGTGTCAAGCCTCCGAGCATTTTACACTGGTGGTATATTATATCTTAGTGATATTGAGCGCGATGATAAATGTAGATGGCATGAACGACAACTTACAGTATCAGCAATTCATATATACTGTAGAGATCAGTGTTTGTAACCTAGTATGACTTATCGTTATAAATATTTATACTTCGAAATTTAGTATGACACTTTAGTACATTGTTTTTTTTTTGAAGAAATGAATGCATGAACGGATAAGAAATGATTATTTAATTAACAAGTTACTTGACGATTATTTATTTATGATTAGGTATTTTTTTACGCCAGCAAATCACAAGAAAGGTTTTATTTTTATTTTATTTATTTATTATTATCAAAAACATTCTTTTTACAATTTTGTTTTGTGTAGTGTCCCGCAAAACTGTTTGCACATGTATGCACTATATGATTTATCAATTTCAAACATACACAGTGTTGTACCATTAAATATTTTTTGACATTAAATATATTAAAATAAATAATACTTTCTGGTCTACTACTGTTATTAATGTGTACATATTTAATGTAACATAACGTTGCCATTAAGTTTTCTTAATGTATAGTAATGTATTATTAAATATTTGAATATAGTCTGATTGTGTTTAAATCTATTTACATTGTCCATTTTAAATGTTATCGGACATACATTTTTACTGATCATATTCTATCCGGCAAAATGGACAATGTGAAAGTTATATTTTTATGACAACGAAGTAAAATGTTACTTATGTGGATGACTTTGATTAATAATAATTTGATTATTTAATTTATAAGATTTTGTCGACAAAATTGATTAAGTTGAGCCTTAACTTATTCTATTATACCATAGCAATACTACTCGTGTTGACTACGAGATTTAATCATACTAATTATTAATAAGAATTAATTCTTAAAAAAAAATAATTTGAAGTGCCTTTTCTTATGTATTTTTCTTATACTGTATAGTTTTATATGTTATTCACAAGATTATTATAATGACATTGTTCTATTATATTGACGGCATATTATCTTAATATTCTTACAGTTTAAAAAGTATATTGAATAAAAAGGTAATATATAAACCGATTTTGTAGACTTTTACTTTACAAATTTTTAATATTCAGTGTAAAAAAAAAAACTTTGCGTTGTTGATGCATTGTCGTGATGCTTTTTATCGTTAGACGTATATTTTTCTTTTAACGTACACACTGGTGTATTTATCTAACGCTGTCTACCTCTCTTTTAGTTTGTATTAAAATTGAATTTTAAAAAATGTAAATTAAAAATGAAATGTTATGTTATGTTAATATAAAATATATAGTGCCACAAACAAATCTGACCCGGTGACAGCAGCGTTCTAGTCTAATGAAGTGTTGCCATTAAAATAAAAATTCCTATTTTTAGTGTAAAAATAATGTGTGACGCAGGGACTAATTAAAATTGTGCCATCACAACACTAAATTCTTGATAATTATTATTTTAATAGTTAATTAGAAATAAAAGAGTCAACTATTATATTTTATTGTTATAATTATGGTAGTTAAAAAATCAAATTTACAAACAATCAACATTTTTACAAACAGTATTAGAGTAAGTGTGTTAAGTGCGTCATCCACCAATAAAACTATTAATAGATGATAGAGAATCACTTCAAAATGACGGCTTTAGTTCCAGTCTCGGCCACCGGGTCAAATATATTTGTGGCACTATTAAAACATTTATACACTGTCTAACATTTTCTCTTTAAAATAGTTTTTAAATGCAGTTTTGTGACAACTAATGGGAGTCTATGGGCATTTGTTGTCATGGAGAGAATGCCACTGCTGTTTGTCACATTGCACTAAAAAACGAAGTGTTCACTCGAGATAACACGTAAAGTGGAGACATTTCCAATCCAATCCAATCAAATGTCTCCAACATTTGATTGGAACTGTTACTATACTGCTGTGTAAACTTGTCTCGGACTGTAATACTCCTCGTATTACATGTTTAATGTTGTTAATTCTTCCATTTAATTGAATCGTGCAAATTATTCGCACAAATTTTTGTCGTGCCGTAAATGTGGCAAAGAATTAATTAGCAGAGAGGTTAGATTGCTTACGATATGAAAATATATACCGTGTGAAGTATAGGTTTAGTTTTATATGACTGTCCGACAAAATGGCGGTTTAAAGTGCACTGCATCTATACTTAAAGCACGGCCCATACAATTGCCGCCTAAAAAGGAAGAATATATAAAATGAAGTACATATACAATGTTGTTTTTTACTGCTGGCTTTGAAGTTTAAAATCCATTACTTTAAAGTTCCATTTCCTAAATACGGCAGTCGCTATGTTTATTATTAGATTCTAGATCTTACAACTAATTATATTAACCCTACAGTGCGAAGAAAATATTTGCAAACGTATAAAAGTACCTACCATATTTCTCATATGGATGAAGTTTAAAATGTTATTGTGTCTACAATGACAAGTTCATATTTTTTTTTATTAAATATAAACCTTTTTATGTAGTTTAATAAATTACTATTAATTTTAACGTAACATTTACATAGTATAAATATTTACTAACAACTTAATTCTATATTACTTATACCAGTTCAATGAATATAATTATGAAAATTTTATATTATTTAGTGCGGTATGAATAAAAAGTTTATAAGAAAAAGTGTGTCATGTTTTTAATACAAATAAGTAGTTTTACATACTTGTTAAAATTGTTTGTACTTTATACAAGTTTATGTCACATACAATATCTATGTTTTAGAATTAAGTTAGAACGCACAAAATACAGCGTTTCGCTAGTAATATGGACCAGACATTAAATATTAATGTTATTGTATATTGCTGTGTAAATAAAGATGGGATTTTAGCGATTGGCTATGTTATCTAGAACACCTAATAATTGTTAAGAGTATTATGTGAAACTTCACTATGCAATAAATATTTTATTTGCTAAAGATGTTTTTTATTTAAGCTTTGTTATAGTTATGTCCTGTGATTGTGGTAAATACTGTTAGTTTCTTTTTACTGACATTTTAGTTTAGCTTAGGTCCCTAGGTCTCCGAAGATTAAGATAAGAACTTTTTTAAATAAGTAGTACTTCAGTTGCTTCGATTTTTTTAGGTCAGATTCAGAAGATGGGTAAGGTTCTACAACTTTAGTTTACTCTTTAGTCGCGTTTTAGGGACTGAATACAGCGACCAGACGCTCCCCAGCGCATACTTTAAAACGCCGAACGCGGCGATTTAGTCGCAAGGCGACTGCGAGTGTTACGTATCGAGCAAGGGAGCAGCCGCTAAATCGCGCGATTCTGATACTGCGACTGTACATGCAGCATCGATGCAGTCGCAAAATCGCGTAGAGTGTGTGCTATGGCCCTTATCTATACTAATATTATAAAGAGGAAACCTTTGTATTTTTGTATGTTTGTATTGAATAGGCTCAAAAACTACTGGACCGATTTCAAAATTTCTTTTACCATTACTTAGAGTGATTCTTCCGAATCCGTATAGGCTATATTTTATCCCGGAAAATAGATAATTCCTACGGGAAACTCAGTAATCGCGAACGAAGTCGCAGGCAACAGCTAGTATAATATATATCTAAGTAATATTAAAAATATTACCACTGTTTATGAGCACTACGTTACAGTACTCGACTATCTCAATCACTTATACCATTTTCACCACTACCTTCCTATAAATTATAAATAATATTCCTAACTACGTAGTACGTGTACTGAGTTACTAGCGTGTTTCTAACTCATCAAGCTAAAGATGACGTACAGACTATGAGATTGTCAGCGGTGAGCTATGTTCAGTGTTACGCTAACGTAGCAATGCTAATTTGATAGCAATATAACCGAGCGATGTACGTACGTCATATTGCATCGTTAAAAATGTTGCTTTTTTTCATAAAAAATAACGAAGTGCACAAACTATTAGGCCTGCGTACATTTAACGTATGACGCATTGAGAATAATATTTACAGCGCCATCTAGCTGTATTTCTTTGTACTATAATGAAATCTATTAGCATAGTTTACCAAGCCCAGACAGTAACCACACAACGCCACAGGATCACCCGTGGTGTTTCAAGTTCTGAAACGGTTGACGCAACGCTAGAGGGCGTGGCTTTGTATGTTTTCGTTAAGGTTATGGTGCAGGCACGTTACAGAAAATAGCTTTATACTATGTTGGTTGTTTTTATGGAATTGGGGGGTCAAAGAGCAGACTTTGATGACGCTCATAAGCATAGAGGTTAAACAGATGCGTTACCCTCCTTTCTCTTTCCCGATCTATGGGCCACCGGAAATTCACATCGTACGAAACTCGACAGCACAGCTGCTTTAGGTCGTGCCGGTCCAATTTAGCACCGATGCAGTATTCTCTTACTAATAATCTACTTAATTTGTGTTTATTACAAAATATGTACATTGTACCTACTCTTAGGTATTAGCAAGAATTTGTGTCGTTACGGCCAAATCGTCCTACATGTTTTGGGCCCTTCAGAGGGCACAGGGTATGGTAGGTAGTTACATATCTATATCTTTCAATAGTTTTTTAAAAGAAACATTTATTACAGAATCACAATTCGCCAACCATGTTTGATGTGTATCTATAACTATTGTTGAATGTTGATATTATAAACAGAAATGTTTGTATTTTTGTAGGTTTTTAACGAATAAACTCGAGAACTACTGCACCGATTTCATAAATTATTTACTATATGAAAGTTGCATTACATGCAACAGTATAAAGCCGGGACGGGACGTTAGTGAAGGTAGGTAATATATTATGTCCCACATCAAGCCCCCGGCCGCTGCAACTTGTTCCAAATTCAATCTGTGTAAGTGGGGACCCACTTCTGATCAAACTGATAACATACAGCCGTAACTCGCTCAAGTGCCTTTATCAATATTTAGTATTAGCGTAGGTGGACTTAGGTACCTAATCATTTCAGTACTGACCCAATCACAAAGCTTATTATCAAATAATTTGATTTTGGATAGCATTTTAGTAAAATGCGACCTTCGGGAGTGTGTGGAGCGCACAAGAGATAGAGAATCATTTAGCATTACGCGTATCCTTATTGGACATGGATATATGGTGGTTTACTGAGTGGGGTTGTCGAACGTGGCGAAGCGTGTGAAGAAAAAATAACCTTTGTGATGAGTTGCGAGAGATATGGCTCATAACGTATCGCCAGTATGTGGCGAATGGGAAAAGTACAGCGTAAATGGAAAACAATGGGCCTTGACCTCTCGCTGCCGCTGGCAGAAGAGATGGTTGGCCATAACACCAATCCTTGAGGTAATTATGACGACCCTTTGGTCGACTTAAGACCAGCATGAGTTTTTAACGCAGTAGGTATGGAGGCGGAGGCGTCGGCCAATTAGCAGAGCCTGGGAGACAAGTCAGCCTCAGCCTAGAGAGGGGTAGCAATCTGACGAAGAGTATACCTATAATTTATAGCATAATATTTGAGAATGCGAGACAAAGGACCGTCTAAAACTTAAGAACCTAGATTTGTTTTTTTTTATTTACCTAATTAAACACATACAATAACTTATAATTTTGCACATTTTGTGTATTTTGTTTTTGACTAATATTCGGATATGTTGGGGATTTGGCGGGAATGGCTCCGTCCTAGGGTAAAGTTCAGAAGGGCACACACTGATAGACTTACGGAATCAGCTATATGTTAAGGTATATCCACGTCCCCGTAGATTATCAGACCAAGTCAAGTCGAAGAGCCGCTGGATGCAATCAGCTTGTAACCGGGACTTGTGGCGTGCTGTGGGTGAGGCCCACGTCCAGCGGTGGACGTCTGTGGTTGTCGACGATGACGATGATGATCCATGTCTTTGTTAACAGTAGAAGTAGATGGAACAATGTGGCATATTCAAATTTCATAGTGGAAGTATTTCAGTGGTGACACCAGAGGTGATAGATGAAGTCTTATAGGTACGATATTGTCCACAGATCCCGGTGACTTTTATCGTCCATATACCAACAGGTGTCCTAATTTATCCGTGCTCGTTCTGCCGTACTGACCTCTCTGGGCTCTCTATGGCTGACCATATACTGGAGTTTAGAACAAACAATTGATGGTTTTGGTGAGTATTTAGTGAAACTGCGACTCTAAATATCCGCAAGGTTTCTCCGAGCTCGTAACGGTCTGCGGTGAGCATAAAGCAGTTTGCTGTAAAAACTAGGAGGTTATTTCTAAGTGTGGGAGGACTTTAGTAGTAAATCATTTCAGTACTACTAACACTTCTAAATAAATAATAATAATACATAAAAAAAGTAATAATACATAATCGATGATGTTGATAAGTTCTTCGTTTTATAATCATAAAACCATATTGCTATTATTTCTATACAAAGTTACAAGTTTAGTTAAGCAAACAAAGTAATTATACAAAAAGTATATTAGGCACTGAGGAATTTAAAATCGTATAACAAGCCAGTCATAAGTTTCGGAATATAAATGGTAAGTAATAGGTATACAAATACAATTATAAAAGACGATGTCGACGGCTTGGGGTACAACTTAGTTACATGTTGACCAGCGCTTAGTTTGTTACGGACGCGGACGGTGAAAAGGGTCCTAATGGAGAATTAATCGAACTTGGATAATAATAGTTGCCGCTCAGAATATATTTTGCAATGACTGCATGGTGTAGAATTTAGATAGATACATTATTTACTTTCCATAACAAACATGTTATATACAAGACGTAATCATTTATGAAATATATTTTTATCAAAATAAAGCATATTATTTTACATTTTTGGAAGCGAGAAATTGACAAGAATCGTTCGAATACGGCATGGCAGGCAAAACGGGCACACGCAACAGGACGTAGTAAGTAATTTTTTATACAGTGGCTTGTATTATTTGTGGTTTTTGACTATTATGACTTGGGGAGTAAGCTAGCGAGAGCGCTACAAAAATCACACATCGGGCGAGGCCAAGGCTTGTTGTTATTAAAATTCAAAATTGAAATTCGATTAAGTGAAACTTTTTTGTATTTAAAAAAATAAATATCATACGACATGTTAATTATGACATTGCAACTACGGTAATGAAAATCAATAATTAAGTTTTACTTTAGTTGTGTGGTCTAAAGCACACACTTTTATATTAAAGAACATATTTTCTTAAAATAAACTTTAAAGTTAAAACAGTTCCCTTTATTCAGCAACATCGCTGTATTACAATAGAAGTCGGGCGGCCGCCGTTATCTTTCGACACTACCTCTATTTCCTTACTAATTAAAGGGTGGTCTGGGTATTCCCAGAGAACTAGGAAAAATCCTTAACGATCAGAAGAGTAATTTGTATTATTGCGTATGTAGTATGAAAAATAGAAAACCATAAAATTGTAACTTTGTGATATCGTTGGTAAATGGATACACATTATCCTGATAAATCAATTTTATAATTCGTTGACTATCGCACATCAATTACCAGAATACTTACAAAATTAAAGAATTTCAAAATTCCAAATTTAAAAAAATAATGATGGATTGCAGCTGAATATGCCGGCACGCCGAGGATGCACCTCTTGCACACATGATACGACGTAAAGCGATGTTGATGCTTTCGCAAATAATAAAACAAAGCGCTTGCATAACAGCGCTGAAAATGCTTGAAGTGTCAGTAACCAAATTGATGAGATTGCTCCTTACCTGTATTTATAATAAAGGAATAGAAAGTTTTTGTATTATCAACTCGAACACGTGACTGCAGATAACTTCATAAGAAAGAACATTGTTTTGTATGGAAAGGTGTAAATACTGTTCTGAACCATATGGCTGCCATCCAGTATCCAACAGTGTATTTAATATTGTAATACCGGTGTGGGCCGCGTGAGGCCGCGTCTGTTGCGACGCGTGAGTTGTGATCGAGACGCCATTATTGTTGCATCTCTTGAGAGATCGATCGCGTAGTTAATTGTTTACGCCTATTTTCTTTTCGATTATTGTTTGTTGCCGGAGATCAGTGGCGTCATTGTTAATTGCAGACGCTCATATCGCATTTAGATTTGAGTTGTGATCCCATAATATAATTTACGTGTTGTTTTCCCTGTTAATATTATCGGGAGTGTAAATTAATTGTTTGGACTGATATTTGAACCTATGTGTGTTTGTAAATGTGAATAATTGGACAATTGAGAACCTTGTTGCGGAAGCTTGCTGCAGATTCATCTGTCGGCGGATTGGGGCTTTACGGGAAGCTAAGTATATCTCATTGCATGTGTGAAATTTATGGCCATGAGTTTTATAGTTGTAATGTGATATATTAAGCCGGACTCCAGATACGCAAGAGACAGCAAGGTAATTGCATTAATTTTAAGATTTAATTTAGCTCTGCGTAATCGCAGACAAAGTTCTTTCTGTTTTGTGCCCTGTGTATAATAATTCACTTCTACTGCGCAACAAATACAGGGTCAGAATTGAACAAAGACAGTTAAGCGATGTAAGCTCGCTAAAGCGTAAAGTTACACTGTGCTTAAAAAGTTTCACGCAATTATACCTATTTCACATTTTCTTCACACCGAGGACTTAAATATCATTTCTCAAAGAGCCGAGTCCGATACAACACAAGCTTGACAAACTACTCTCTCGGCAAAGTAATAAATTTAAAATTTTAAAGCGACTAGTGCTCAAACAAATTATGCGCCGCTATAAGCATTGTTTATTATGTACCTTAAAGCTTACGCGCTGCTGCAGCGCTGTTGACGCTTAATTGTTTCCACTCGTTGTAAGTGCAACTTCAGGCCATTTTGTGCAGTTTCAAGATAAGAAACAACGTTTATTCTGACCTGAAGTTGGTTAGGCTTTTGTTTTTTACAGTTGCTGATTAAAATCCTACTTCGGTAAATTAAAATCTTATATAACTGTTGTGGGTGAACTCTTCCGAATCGGCCCGACAAAAATTTTCTGTACAGCTTATTCGGTAGGGCTGAGAATAAGTGGTAAAGATAACTTCATCCGCATATTTCTGTTGGGAGATTGGAACTACTGGAGGCAGCTAGTTTTCCCATAGTTCAAAAATTAGGAAATCCAATTTAGTCTAAAAATAAGTCGTGTTGATAAGTGGAAGTGCCGGTTGTTCTACCTATCTTTTGGCTGGCCGCCGAATTGGCTTGTCGGGTCCACAGAAATATAAATCTCAGAAGTGTTAAGATTTGTTTGCTCTATTTTCCACTGGAGATAATGGAAAAACATGTCACGAAAACCGTTCAGCTTTTAGTTGAATAATGAAAGAAAAATAATTAATTAGGCATTTTATATAGCATTACTACATAGCGTAAATTGTTACATAGCGTAAAAATATACAACTTGGGGTGTCGTTAATACTTTATGGCTGCAGCAAAATTACTTGTTCATACAGTGGAGACCAGGAAAGTACGGGCCCTCGCAGACGACGGACTTTTTCCGCGGCGGAAAAAAGTACGCCACTCGAAAAACAAGTGCGCCGCGGATTTATCATGAAATCAAGGCACACGGTGTGCGATCATTTGTCGCCCGGAGATGCTCTACATTTCCGGGCAACTAAAGTGCTTATTCAAAAATCGTGTACGACTCTAAAGCTAAAATTAAGAATTATATGGCAGCCCAATCAAATCAAGACCATTTCAAAAGAGTATCTCGGTAAAAGAATAAAAAGATATGAGTTTTTGGTATAAAGCTTTAAAACATTTTAACATTTTATGACGAAATCTGGTTACACTATATCGATAGCTATAAAGGTGGCATATGGCGGCCATGCACAAGCTTTTTAATAAAATCTTTTTTTATTAGCAAATATATTAAAAATATAAAAGGTGAGCTTGGTGTTTATTAATTTTAATGACAATAATTACAGACTATAATAATAAAGGAGGCAGAATAACAATTAATAACTTTACAAGTTATTATCAATAGCAAAACATTTAAATGTAAGTATAAATAACTAGCAAATCATAAAACTATAGTTTAACGTAGATTTGCGAAATCGGATGGTATTATTAGCAAATTATAATCGAATTCTTCATTAGATAGTATTAAAGGTCATTTAAAAAAAAGGAATATTTACATACATTTTTGAAACTATCTAGCGAATAAATAATCTTGGCTTTCCGCAAACAAACAACTTGCCAATCCGTTGGAATTGAGAAGTTGTTTGCTATCGTTAAAAAATTACCACCTAAAAAAGCATCAGGCAGTCACCTGCCGACAAAAGTGAAAATTTAGAACTATCGAGTTACAATCTCGTGTATTTAGTAGCACACAGTTGTAGCGCGTAGCATGTGGCGCCACGTCGTAGCTTCGCTCTCCTGTACTACGTTGTTTTCGAATCAATTCTAACACTTACATTTCTCTGTCAGAACGCCGCTAAAAATTTTCACTACAAAAAGAGGTTTAAATAAAAAATGTTTTCTATTCCACTCCGAAGCGGTGACCAGGTTGCTTCCGGCGGCCTCAAAAGTAATTTCCTTCCAGCTCGGGCCCCCGGCGGGGTTTCACAATCGATTCAACTTAGTAAGAGATAAGAGCGTATTCACATCTCAAATAACGCCACTGCAGGCCCCCTGGTGTTGCAGGTCATGTGACCTCTTTTGTTCTCTGACCTATTGCGGTTTAAAATTGAATACTCTATCATTTCAAGTGTTTTTTTTTTCTTTTAGAGCTCTGGTTGGTGGAGTTCTTTTCTCGTATTGAATATCAAGTGATTTTATTAATTGAGAAAAACATTAAGAAAATAATAAAAATAAGTGGGACAGCTAGAAATGGAGTAACGCGAGGATTTGTAAGAGGTAGTGCCATCATTGCAGATGGATTTGTTCGGCACTACCCATGTATACCTATCATACGTTCTTAAACCGCAGAAGTCACAGAGCTATGCCATCGTACGGTTTGAATTACCGTACAGGGAAACACACATTGAATTATGTGGATGTCTATGGGCGTCGGTATTCCGAAAAGGCTCTACTCCCTTATACTATAAAAGACGAAGGTAAATAGTAGCGTAACTATACCGCTCGAGGCCTGTGGTAAATTCATCGGATGGGCCCCCCCAACATTAAGCTTTTTTTACTAGAGTTCGTATTCTCCTCTGACTGGGGCCTCTTCCGGCTGGGGCCCAGTGGGCATTTTGCCCACTTGCCACCCCGTAGTTACGCCAATGTAAATAATTCTACTGCGAGCTAGACTAGAGGCACCGATAGGCACTTAATTCCCGAGGGCAAACATCACGTATAAAGCAAATTAACTAACTAAATCAATAAAACGCTTGGATTCACATCTAGGATTCACTCAGCTTCCACCGTAGTGTTTCGCATTAAAGTAATTCAATTACTGATCGTTTAAATTACGACTGACATTTACGACCATCATAGGGGGGCGAACGAAAGTTTTCATGACTACCGACGCCCATAGACATCCACATAGAGGTTATATAGATGCGTTGCCCACCTTCCTCTTCTCACTACCATGGGCCACCGGCTAAAAACTGTATAGAGGTTGTTCTATTTTATCCTCCTACAGTCTTCCTCTCCAATGGGCAGAAATTCACAAACATATACCTACTGCATGCATAGCCATCGCTTGTATTGATGGTTTCTTGAGACTATTATATATATTATACCTAAAGTATTTCTCTGTCGTGGATATTTCGATTGCAATGCAGGAATGGTTTTATCTATTACTAAATTTTAATCAGTATTTTAGAGCCTTTTGAATTTTTTATCTTTAATTTTTACTTTTACATCCAAAAGCCCCATGTGTTTCACACAGCCGATACTCCGGGGTATTCGATTCCCTGTGGTCACTTGCGTATTCATACCACGTTGTTATTCAAATGTTAATGAACGTTTCGGCCGGCAATCTTTGAACGAAGTCTTCTATCAACGCATTGACCATGGATTTTGTAATCTTTTTCTCTGAAACACAAATTGTACTTCTTGGGCCTTGGGTTTAAATAATATAAATAAAATAACATAATACATGTAAATTAAATAATTATGTTCGTTCTTAAAGACCCTTCGGAGATGCCTTAAACAATTTTTAAAATACTTACGAAAATTTATTTAAATGATTCAAGATTTATTACTATTAATTAATATTAATATTATAGTAAGAGGTAGTGCCACACTGCATGCTTGCATGCAGTCGAATTGGGCCGGCACGACCGGGGAGGTACCTCTCGCTTACACGAGACCGGCGTAAAGTGACAGCTGTGCTGTCGCGTTTCGTGCGGTGTGTAAGTAGCCGGTGGCCCATGGAGGTGGGAGGAGAAAGGAGGGCAGCGCATCTGTATAGCCTCTATGTGGATGTTTGTGGGCGTCGGTAGTCATGAAAATGGCTCCGACTGCTCGTTTGCCCTCCTATACCATAAAAAAAAAATTAATTTTAATTAAAATTAAATTACAATAAAAAAATTAATACTCATTAATTAAAATAACTGATATTTATTATTTTTTTACTAATGGAGAATGTTACCTATTTTTGATAAATAGCTCTCCATATTCTTTGTCAAAAATAAAAAATACTAGTGAAAAAATTATTTCGATATCTCAATTAGTTTCTGATTTATAAGTAAAACAAGTTTTACCGCGCGACGCGGTCTGCCCGTGAAGATGTGACGTCACACTACAACAACGCGGTCCGGGCGCTCGCAGTCGCTCGTTCATAATACTTACTTTTTACTATGATATCTCAAAAACTATTCATCTGATTGATATAGTGTAAAGGGCAATTTTAATTTGCATTAAATGCCTAAGCTAACTAACATATTCATTTGGATAAGGATTAATACTGAACTAAAGAAAATTGCTTTGAAAATAACGTAATGTTTTAATTAAAAATTCGAGCATAAAAGTGGCTATTGTAAGTAAACTATAAGAGATAGAGATATGTTATTCTGAACTTTTTTGTAGCATTTTTATAGATTTTGAATTCGCTAGTACATTAGTCAACTATATCTTTGCTAGTTTACGCGGCGTTTGCGTGGAAAGCTCCCAGTTGGCGAGATTTTTGGCGACCTCTTCAACATTTAACGCCGTATTTCTGCTAATTTACATAAAAGCATAGTAATTTATATGCCTAAACGTTTCTCAAAAATCATTCCTTCTATTGTTGAAAACCGTATAAAAATCTGTTTAGTAGTTTTTGAGTCTATCGCGTTCAAACAAACAGAAAGACGCAGCCGGGCGATTTATTTTTATAATATGTATAAAATTACTTATTATAAACGTCTTTTATTATTATTTTTTTCAGCTTCCTGCATTTTCGAAGCTGTTATACATCCGTGGAGTATCTCAAATCACGAATTTTAATCCGATTGAGCTATTGTATCGCGCGACGCGGGCTGCCCATGACTTCGTTGTACCAATACACCTCAGTCTGCCTCAGTCCGATCGCGGTCGCGCGCCCGTGATGTTTTACGCTTTGGTAGTAGGTACTTAGCTACTTTTAAAATGTCCAATCCCAAGGGTAGAAAATCATGTGTTTTGCCGAAATGTATTAATACAACTATCAATTCGCCTATTTATGGTAGATTATCCGATTCTCCTTTTTCAAATCCTTCATCCATTTTAATCGAATAATGTTTACTTACTACACTATTAATTTAATGCGTGGATGAAAGTAACAAAATACTCTACAAGCTACTATAACCGCTGCGCTAGTATTTGATACTAAACGGCGGGCAGGGTTCGCGCGGCACGCGGCCTGTTGGGGTAACACGTGACAGGCGCGGCGGTCACGTGACCGTTAGCGGAACTCGTCATTTTTCGAAACTTCGAATCACAAAGAAAATACTCGTGTCTCTAAAATTAAAACAACAAAAACATCAAAATGAAACCAAAAGTAGTAGGTACATTTACTTACATAAGGGCCTTATTGGGACAAACTTTCAAGCGATTTGGCATACCTAGTAACATTCTCCATTCGGCTACATGCATGCGTGCAGCGTATCGCACCTCTTACTAAATATAATATCCAAGATTTGTATTAAAAAAAAAGAGTCGGTGATGTATGTACGGTAAAGTGCAGAATCACACCCGAGCCCTTCAGGGCTCAGGTGTGATTCTGCACTGTTCGCATTCTGGTGTTCACACCCCGTGAGGTGCTATAGAGTATCATTGCCGGTTGGTATGCAATGAAAGAGCAAGAAGTTTGAACATAACTTACGAATATTGCGCCGCTAGTAGAGGCAGCTGTAAACATACTTAATGAAAGTGTAATAACAGTTTGTAAGAACGAAATGACGGAATCAAGAAGTCTTCAAATAAACGAGGGTACAATAGCTCAATCGGATTAAAATTTGTGATTTGAGATACTCTACGGATGTATAACAGCTTCGAAAATGCAGGAAGCTGAAAACATTTATAATAAAAGACGTTTATAAAAAGTAATCTGATACATTTTATAAAAATAAGTCGTTCGGCTGCGTCTTTCTGTCTGTTTGAACGCGATAAACTAAAAAACTACTCAACAGATTTTTATACTGTTTTCAACAATAGAAGGAATGATTTTTGAGGAACGTTTAGGCATATAAATTACTATGCTTTTATGTAAATTAGCAGAAATACGGCGTTAAATGTTGAAGAGGTCGCCAAAAATCTCGCCAACTGGGAGCTTTCCACGCAAACGCCTCGTAAACTAGCAAAGATATAGTTGACTAATGTACTAGCGAATTCAAAATATATAAAAATGCTACAAAAAGTTCCAGAAAACATATCTCTATCTCTTATAGTTTACTTACAATAGCCACTTTTATGCTCGAATTTTTAATTAAAACATTACGTTATTTTCAAAGCAATTTTCTTTAGTTCAGTATTAATCCTTATCCAAATGAATATGTTAGTTAGCTTAGGCATTTAATGCAAATTAAAATTGCCCTTTACACTATATCAATCAGATGAATAGTTTTTGAGATATCATAGTAAGAAGTAAGTGTTATGGACGAGCGACTGCGAGCACCCTGACCGCGTTGTAGTGTGACGTCACAGGCGGTCCGTGACCGTTAGCGAAAGTCAACATTTTTCGAAAGTTTGAATGCCTGTAAAATCAAAACTACTATGAATTTTTGAATGAAATAAAAAGTGGTACATTTATTTACGGGCCTAACTGGGACAAAATTTTAAGCGATTTGGCATACCTAGTAACATTCTCCATTCGGGAGCACGTGCCCGCCCCCGCCAAGTCAAGCAAAAATAGTATAATATGTATCTAATAGGTACCTATAGGTATTAGAGAATACCTGGATAAAATAATAATAATAAAGTCGTCATAGCCAATTTCAGCTATGTCTCTATAGAAACGAGACGTCTACGCAGGACATATTATAGTGCACGAGTGTGCGCGCAGACACAAGTGCACTCTCTATTCCCTCATTCTCACATTCCGATGGGACGGCAGTCCAAGACCACCACCAATTAGGCGCAGGACCGACGGCTAAACGTGCTCTCCGAGACACGGGGCTGTAAACACCGCCAAGTTGGCGGTATCTACCGGACTCCTGACTGTTATTAGAAATTGAAAACACTTCCCAAAAGGCTTGAAAAGTAGGCTGACGACTCCACCAGTGTCGCTGGCTTCAATCAGAGTCTGTCGTTTAAGAATTTAACTGAACAGTTAGCAACTAATTTGATTTTTTTATAGTATTAAGGGGCAAACGAGCAGATTGATGATTGATTCGATTTTGTAGCCAAGCTTCTTATCATGCCCTGATGCCCCAATAAGTAGGTATGCTATGGACACTAAATATTGAATATTCTGGCAATCTAGCATTATCGGGATCGAGGTTGTGAGATGTTTCAAAGTAGTAGCGAAATTCTTAGCTTGGCTGGTCTAGGCCCCAGATTCCGTTTGACATTTAAACTCTTTTAAAAACGTTTCGAAATTACTAAAAAATCTGTTAACTCACAAGCATTGATTAAGCTGTTCTACTTTTTGTGGTTGGAAATAGCTAAGCTTATTCCCCGATGTGCCGGGAGCTGCGCTGTTCTTGTGTTTTTAAGCGACATCCGAGTTTATTATTCACAACCTCGGAGTGATGCAAGCGCTTTATTTCTACGAAATCGAATGGAATTGTGGTTTAGTGTAGACGTGTGATTTCAAGTAATCCATCTGCTCACTTTAATGCTTTTATGTTATAGAATTCGTAATATTTTATTGGTGCCGGCTATAATTGCAACGTGTTTTTGTTTTATTACTGAGCTTGCCGTGTAAAAATATTTGTACATATTTTGAGCCTATGGTACTTCAGTCATTCATCTATGTCCATAACATCACATCGATCCGTTGATGCTATTTGATGTGAAAGAAGGACAAAGAAACAAACTAAACAAAAAAAAAAACAAAAAAAAACTTTCTCATTTATAGTATTTAAATTTATAAAGGTATTTTGGTGTCCCTGTATAGGCATTTCACTGATAATTGTCAGTAAGTAGTTTCAAAAGGTTATATTTTATTTCTAATTAGCAACTAAAAACGGAGAGCTGGGAAACTCCGAGGATCATCGACCAGCGCTTTGGAGTGTCCCGGATCTATCAGCTGCAGGACAAAAATGTTCGCGATTTAGTGTGTCATCCTTGCCCAGGGGCCTTGTTAATATGTTATATATATCTGTATGGGTACAATTTCAGTATATGTACCTACCGTCGAAGTCAATGCGGCTAATGGTTGACCCACCGCAGTAAAAACGTTTTACGTTTTTGAAAACGGCTAGCCTTAAAGAAAAATGGCGGTTTGTACTTACATGAAACCGGCGTAAAATGACAGCCGTGCTGTCGCGTATCGGGCGGTGTGTAAGTAGCCGGTGGCCTATGAAGGGAGGAGGCGGAAGGGTGGCATCACATATGTATAGCCTCTATGCTGATGTCTATGAGCGTGATGAAAATGGCACCGATGGCTCGTTTGCCCCCTTATGCTATAAAAAATACAATACAATCCATATACATTACATACCCGCAGTAAACCAATACCCGTACATTATCTTATTAATTTCGTCAAAAATCATTCTACCTTTATTGCCCTCGTAATTTTTATATTATCTGGAGTTTTATGCCTGAAGGTATACACGGAGGGCGACATAAAGTGGGCGGGGGGCGAGTTTGCATCCACAATAAAAAGTTAAACCTTTTTTACGGCTGTCAGTTAAATCGCTGGATACATTTTTGGAAGAGGCTGAAAGTTGATCTTTTAAACTTTGCACGGTTACGGGATTCACTATCCCCGACAGGATATGTCATGGTGGGACCTGTGAATTGTAATAAGGGGGAAAGGGGGCAGTAGGAGCCTTTTTCATGACTACCGACGCCCATAGACATCCGCATAGAGGTTATACAAATGCGGCTTCCTCCTTCCTTCTTCCTCATCCGTGGCCCACATACCGCACGAAACGCGACAGCACAGCAATCACTTTACGACGATATCGTGTAAGCTAGAGATCCTCCTGTCGTGCCGGCCCAATTCAGCAGCATGCATGCAAGCAGAGTGACACTGTAGCTCTCACCAAACTCTTGCCAAAAATATACATAAAGGTCAGAAAAACGGCAATACACGGATATATTTCATGATACCTTAATGTTCTTAGTGAGATAGGGGACAGAGGAATCGAAAATTACTAGCTAGACTAGAACTAAGAAACTAGCATATTGGCACAGATAGCAACGTAGCAGGTTGCATCAACGGATCGGTTCGAGTCCTGCCTAAGACATGTAGGTAAGCTACAATGTTGGTTACAAAAAAAAAGAAATTGAAAATGTATAAATAAATATTGAATGTAAATTGCAAATAAGCCCTTCCAAATAGGCTGGCTTAGTTGGTAGCGAAGAGCCGTGAACGCTACGCCAGCAATCGGAGCCAGAAATCCCGCCCAGATCACGGATGTTTATCATCGCATTATATCAATTTTTTTGTGATATTATGAAACAAATAATATTCTATGATTAAAAATATTGTTTTCGCAAATACGTTCTTATAGTCCTAACAAATACCATGATAATTAAAACTAATTTAACGTTACACAAAATACGTTTTTCTGGTTCAGTCAAAAGTGTTGCTTATGTTATTTAATTTTTTTGGAATTAGTGATACGTTGAATATAGAGTTACGTCGTTTTGACAATGATTAAGAAGTACAGTCACGAGCAATAATATGTATACACTTTAGTACCTTGTCATAATTTATATTTTTGAAATTCCATATAATTGCTTCGACTTGTCAAAAAAAGTTATTGCGACAATGTTCTAAAGTGTATACATATTATTGCTCGTGACTGTACATTGTGAACCGTTTTGTGGAAAAAAACGATTTTTAATTTTTTTGTAGTTACGCTCATCTGGTTCTTATACCGCGATATATTATTAATAAATGTTATATATTATATTACATATTATATATATGTTACCAGAAATGTATCAAATCTATTAATTGTATTTTAATAAACAATATTTTATATTCGATATACTGACCGCAGCGCCAATGCCCACCAGGGGCTGATTAGTGATCCTAAACCATTCTCAAATCCCCTTCAATACACGCAAAAAATTTCTTCAAAATCGGTTCATTCGCTTAGGAGTTCGAAATAGCTTCGGAATTTTATACACTTCCGGTAACATAATAAAATAATAAACATCCATGACCCAGGCAGGGTTCGAGCCCGCGACCCCTGACGCCACATTCCGCTTATACGATCTCTGTACCACTGAGCCAGCAGGTCGTCAAATGTATTTGTCACTTAGTGGCATATACGGCAGTAGTTGTAACATGTATTATGTAGCTACTAATGTGGGTGTTAGTAGTCGATCTATGTTAATATCATGTACAGTACACCTCGACTTACACTACTTCAACTTACGCGAACCCGTAGTTACGCGTTACTCAAGTATCACTTCTTCAACCGGTAAAACTACGTATTAGTTAAATATTTTTATCTACACTAATGCTGTAACATTCTACTTATGCTTTCAATACTTGACTTATAATAACTACTGTTATAGCTCAGACAACAAAAAACTCAATTTAAGCAATTTGACATGATGTTATAACATCCAAATCGATATCGTAAAATCTCATTATAACACTGTGTGAGCGAGAGAGAGAGAGAGAGAGTGGTGAGAGAGCCTTATCTCCAAATCCTTAAAAGCGCGCGTTCGCTCCTGATTGGCCCTGCGCGTGCTGCAGCTGCGCTCTCATTGGTTAGATTTTAATAACGACGAGTTCGCTGTGACAATACACGTAGGCATGAATTTAATGTTTCGCAATATTTTATTAATTGATTAATTGCATTAGTGAAGATAAAGTAGTGTATGCAACTGCATATAACACGGGTATTAAAACACTCGTGAGGTACTACTTTGAAAATCGCGTTCGCTCGTTTCAAAAATTCACACTCGTGTTTTAATACCTTTTTAAGCTTTGATACAATTTTTGTCTGCGTTCGATTTTGTTTTCTTTAAATTGATACTGGCTTGTGTTTGACCACATCGTCGCCGCTAGTTGAAATTGTGTCGAGTTTTATCTTCTGGCTGTCGGATGACCGAATGTTGATAGAAAAATCAATCTATGTAACTCGGAGCCACACTCCGAATCGCGTACGATAAAATACCGATATACATGCCACGTTTCCACAGTTTTCTAGACTTTGGGACTAGAGGCAACTAATGAATCATCATCAATCCGAACGCACGTCTTTCAATTCATGATGCATACCTTCCTGGTAGCAGTTTAAAGTATAGCCTCGGTAAAAATCCAACCTAAGTTAGACGTTAGGGTACCGTCAGCCCCTAAAGCCTTTTAAGATGTTTGCATATGTAATGTATTACTTAAGAGTGATAGCAACTATTTAATACAAAACCTACACCATTTGTACCACTTTTAAAGCAAATAAACGATATTATGATTATGATTATGAAAGATGGTCGGTGATCGGTGGTTGGAATACACTTCGGAACGTAGGAGTCAATGAAGAAGGACCTCACTTTGCGCGAAAAACAGACACGGCTGAGTTTGTTAGAGTTAAATTTCAACAGATTCATCGCTTCAGGAATCGCCTGCCATTGTGTTCTGTTAAAATCTGCGACGTTCGATCAATTTCGGGCATATCAGTTTGGACTAAAATATATTTTTTTTCAGTTTAACATCCGATAAAAGGTGAGATTAAACCATTTTGCGAAGCACATTTTAAGGTTAACGTATTAGATTGTAAATTGTAATGGGTATATTTTAACCATTTTCAAGTACCTATATAGATAGGTATCGATCGATTGATTATCTATAAGAAGTAACAAAAAGGTATAGACCTTTTTGTTACTTCTTATAGATAATCAATCGCAACACTAAACGATGATAAAGGGGATTTAATTATTATTGTTTAGTAGTTATAAATGGAGATCTTCTGGCAAGTAAATTATGCATTAAACATAAAAAAATAAGAACATAACAAAACAATTTGAAAACGGTACTTATTCTAATAAGCTTATAGAAATCATGTAATCATGTGGCTTTTGAGTCAACAGATCAATTTTCATTAGGTACTACCTTAGATCAATGATCTAAATAAGATAATTGAGTTTGCGAACAAAAATGGTAATTTCGGGCAAAATAATATAGCAATATATAAAATACTAGCTTCAGCCCGCGGCTTCGCCCGCGTGAATTTCGGACTTCAAAAATCTCTACATTTTTTAACTTATTATATTATTCTGATATGAAAGCTATATTACTGTAAAGTTTCATCAAAATCCGTTCAGTAGTTGTTGTGTGAAAGAGTAACAAACATTCTCACAAACTTTCGCCTTTACAATATTAGTAGGATGTGACATATTGGATATTTTGAATTGTATTTTATTCCAATAATAATTGTGAATCGTATTAAAACTTGAACACATACAGAACTGTATAATTAATATTCAAATATATCGGAGAGTATAATATTGATTTAATAATTAAAACGAAGCCTTGTGTGCAAGCCTTGTATACAAGTTATTTTAATATTTATTCAAAGGGGGTATTCAAGGGCTGAACACTTCTAGAAAATGTTCCCCCGGAACATAAATAAAATCAATATGTCGCATTGTACGACTTTTATATTATCCACAGTTATTATGAATGATCATCAGGATCAGTGTTAGCCATTGTTCAATCACTGCTATTTAACCATTGACTCTTGTCATGTTGGTATATAATTTGCGACTGCCATCTGGAAATCTATGGGGGAGGCCTATGTTCAGCAGTGGACGTCCTGTGGCTGAGATGTTGATGATGATGATGAATCTTCTTCCGCTTTGATTAGGGACGGAAATCTTTTCAATTTCCGTCCCTAATCAAAGCGGGAGACAGTACAAGATTGCAGTGACTTAAATAAGCCAAGAAGTAGAGTGAGCAGCCCGGTTAAGCCCGGCTACTATGCACCACGGAAATATAAATAAATGAATTGATATGGATACTTTGTTGTTATCACGAGTGTTATTATGATTGAGTTATATTTATTTGCTGCTAGTAATGTTTATGACAAAATTGTTTGAACGCACGAAAGTTTCCTAAATTGACCACGAGGTCGCTGTAATAAACTACACCAGTAACACTACGAAT
>LUGF01045845.1:0-10366 GCA_001625245.1 Calycopis cecrops
TATTACCACGTATATGAATATTGTGTAACATTATGGTTCGCTTACTCTACCAAAGACTAAACCCCAAATAAAGTGATGTGCCGTTTGTTCATATTTGTTAACATCTGTAAAGCGGTTGTACAAAGGGGTGAGGTTACTAATTTGAAAAAAAAGGTTTGAAAAGTTTGCCTTTGAAGTTCCCGTAGCTGGTAAGTGCAACGCAATGATCGGTCTGTAGCCAATGTGTCGATAAACGGTCGCGTCCACAGGGAAAAAAATGGGTACATGTCGCTCCTTTTTTATGGTATAAGGGGGGAGCAGTCGGAGCTATTTTTACGACAACGGACGCCCATAGACATCCGCATAGAGGCTATACAGATGCGCTGCCCTCCTTTCTCCTCCCAGCTCCATGGGCCACCGGCTACTAACACACCGCACGAAACGCGGCAGCTTAGCTGTCACTTTACGCCAGTCTCGTTTTAGCAAGAGCTACCTCCCCGGTCGTGCCGGCCCGATTTGGCTGCATGCAAGCATGCAGTGTTGCACTATCTCTTACTAAATGTGTTATGTGTGGCCCTTCAGTTGAGCTATTCCATCGAGCCTGCCATTCAAAAGCTATTTGTGTTTTTGTGTTTACTGAGACTACTGACCTCAAACAAACTCTTCACCTGTATAATTATAAGGAGTGGTATCCATAAATAGATTACACACATGTGTACATGCATACAAAATCTTTCTTTATGAGATGAAAAAATAACTTATCAAATTCTTTTGTAATTAGCAAATTCTTCATCTTTAGTAAGTTAATAGACAATAAGTAAAAAGTAATATTGTAAAAACTTCTATAATAATTGGCTGTACGTGTAAATACATGGTTATTTACACGTAAATCTAATGTCTATTATCCGGATTAATTTCCTAACGGACTGAACCGAATTTAATGACTTTTCACATAGAATTGTAACTTTTTTTTCGTCTTAAAATATTGCCAATATTAAATCTCAATGTTGGCAATATAGTTGCTTATGGCATACAATGTATATCGTTCACTAGTGGCGTAGGAACCCTTGTGCGAAACATGTCGAGCCATAACTCTGCGCAGCTTGAACCGGGCCACTCAGCACAACAAACAACTTTGTTTGTGCTGTAACTCGACGTCAACTACAGCGTGTTACTTTATGAACCTTCAATGCTACAGAGTGTTTGTAACTCCGCTATTGAAAGTCTGGCTTTCAATTTACCAACTTTAGTGCAGATTGTAAAGTTTGTTGGGAATAAATTATAATCAGCTGGAGGATGTCTACTGCTGAGGATGTTTTGCCTCACACATGCATCAGAATAAGAGTAAGAGGTAGAGCCACACTGCATGCAGCCGAATTGGGCCGGCACGACCGGGGAGGTACCTCTCGCTTACACAAGACCGGCGTAAAGTGACAGCTGTGCTGTCGCGTTTCGTGCGGTGAGTAAGTAGCCGGTGGCCCATGGAGGTGGGAGGAGAAAGGAGGGCAGCGCATTTGTATAGTCTCTATGCGGTTGTCTGTGGGCGTCGGTAGTCATGAAAATGGCTCCGACTGCTCGTTTGCCCCCCTTTACCATAAAAAAAAAAAATCAGAATTCTCTCCACCACTTCATCCAAGTCCACAGTCCACCGAGAAGGCTTTCTGACCATGCCGAAATAAATACCAATTATTATTATAAAGTTTGTAGGTAAAATTAAAAGTGTCTATTATTTTTTGTAGAGTACCATTACTGTTTGTGCGTACTCTTCTAAGATCTGATAGCAAAATAAATACCGACTTGAGACTGTCACACAACATGTATCTAAGCGTATATTATCTGTTATCTGGTTAACACACTACGAAGATGGCTTATATTTAACGTCTAGTAACTGTAGGCACAGACGTATATTGAAGGATGGTTTTATGCGCAGATAAAATCTTATTGTATCTACTTAGTGTGAGACAGACTTAATACTCATTTTTTTAGTTTATAAATAAAATTATTATTATAATAATTATCATCAAAAACTTTTTACAAAAACGTTACTTACGTATGTAACGGTAAACATTAAAAGAAAAGACTTGCTTTGTTCCTATTAATTGAAAAAATATACAATAATTAGTAAAAAACCTTTTTTAATTTATTATTAGAAATCTTTTTTATCAGTCTACCCGCGACTAAGGTTATTGTAGAGCTTCTGAAAGTCGGGCTTGTGAAATCTATACTATTTAATAAATCTGTAAAAGGGTCAATTCTGTACATTGAAAATATTGAAAAAATAAATAGCAGGGGGTGTTACTGGATCGATACCAAACCCAAATATGCGATTAAAAAATTTTTTGTCTGTCTGTCTGTATGTTCAGGCATCACGTGAAAACTAACGGTTCGATTTCGATGAAACTTGATGTAATTATACCTTATTATCCTGGGCATAAAATGGGATAGGTACTTTTTATCCCGGAAAAATACGTAGAAAAAAAAATAAATCCATCCACGCGAAGACCGACATCCGCGCGGACGGAGTCGCGGGCGGAAGCTAGTAACTAAATAAACAGCCATAAAATACGTTAAAGTTGTTTTAGTGTAATTCGCAATTTTCGCGTAAACTTAAGGCATCGTTAATATTATTTTCACTTGTACTCTCCAAGTGTACCGCAGCTCGAGTGCGGCCGCGTGCCCGAACTAGTGTATTGGCCATGCTAATGTCTGTCCTAATGCATATTTATGCGAGTCTATTCCGAACTAATAACTAATGCAGGCGGCCGGTTCGCTAGAATATTTAGTGGAACTGGTACATGTATACATGTATCAGGGCAGATCCAGCGGGTTTATTACTTAACGTGACGTTCTGCTTCATCTAGATTCTAGATAAATCTAGAGCTTGGTCCACTGCTGAGTCCTTTAAATGAACCTCAAATTTGTTAAGAGGTCATGCCACTCTGCATGCAGCCGAATGGGCCTGCACGACCGGGGAGGTACCTCTCGCTTATTCAATACCGGCATCAAGTGACAGCTGTGCTGTCGTATTTGTTGCAGTGTGTAAGTAACCGGTGGTCCAGGTAGTAGGGAGGAGGATGGAGGGCAATACACCTATATAGCCTCTGTGCTGTCTATGGGCGTCGGTAGTGATGAAAATAGCTCCGACTACTCGTTTACTCTCGTCGTTACTATTCTATAATAACAAAAAAGTACTTACGTTTTACATCCAATTCGTCGGATCGCACTGGCACAGTCAGCACAAGAGCACACAGACACCAGAACAAAGCCATTGTTATAATAATAATTTATTGTTAGTGTTTAATGCATATTACACGCACTGAAATAGACGAGAAATTACTTAAAGTACAGCACACAAAACAGGCAGGCTGCCAGATTAGAACCACCGCACACATGCTACTTTTAGCAGCGGCGATCGGCGATTTAGTCGCTTTTTCGAAGCTGAATGTAGCAACCAGACGCTCCCCAGCGCACACTTAAGAACGCTGTACTGCGAGTGTTGCGTATCGAGCATCGCAGCAGTCGCTAAAACGCGCGATTACACCGGGACTGAACGCAGAGTCGTTAAATCGTGATGCAGCTTCCACAGTCGCAAAATCGCCGATCGCCGACGCTAAAAGTAGCGTGTGTTCTCGCCCTTAGTATAGCAATTTGAAAAGAGCAAACGTATTGCTGTAATAAGCCTGGACGACAAGGAAGTAATTTTTTTTTAATGCGTCAGCATAGGTGTCACTGCATGGATGTCATACGAACGAAGGAGGAGTCTTTCGGTACTGCCGGCCAAATTCGTCATCACTGCAGCATGGCACTATCTCGTCACCAAAATATAAGTTAATCCTGATGTACTACATCTAAATGCCATTGCCATCAAGGAATAAAGAACTTTCAAACAAAAATAAAATTCGATAATAACGGTATTTTAGTAATTAATATAAATCATAAGTTAAATAATAATATTATGTATTTTATGTAACTGATTATTACATTATAAGTATAAAATTTATATATATAATTAATTTTATACATTACTTTTCTAATTATTAATTGTATCCTAACTTTATTATCTGAGTATGTATCTAGTATGTGACGTAATATTATATGTAATAACTATCAGACCAGAGTCTAATACTCCTTTCAGATCCTCTATACTGAATTTTATTGTAATAATTGATTTAAAGTCATAACAAATACATAACAAATAACAGACAAACTTCAAAAAAACATTTTACAGATTAGTAAATCAAATTTCCTTAAAATACTTGATTTTAAACCATTAAAACTTAATTTATTTCCAAAATTATTAAATTCATTGCAAATTAATAGACAAACTTCAAAAAAATATTTTACAGATATACTAATTGATAAAACAAATCAAACCCATTTCAATTTCAATTTAAGTAAGCGCCGCATTTGTAAAACTAATCGTATTGCTTTCACACATACAACAGTAGTTCGTTATTGTTACACAACTAGATGATCCAATGACACAGTTATAATGCAATAACGCATTATTTAATTACATAAATTATTATATTATTTAATTATTGGTATTATTTTTGGCGAATGAAGTAAGTCGATAAATTAACATAAAACAAGCATACCGACTACAAATTACACATAATTAAAAACTTCACAGATTTTTTACGACTATTCAGTAAACTAATTAATTAATTATTTATTGAGTGCTACGAAACACGTCTTTGAAATCTACGGCGTAACGGGCGTGTAGCACGCGAGGCTACGAGCCGTAGGCAACTGCCGTAGCTCGCGAGACGAGCATCATACCCGGCGGTTTTATTATATAACTCTCCTAAACTCATCCGACTCTATCACGCGCTACGCTATCCATTGCCGATTTTCAATATGCGTAAATATATTTCTCTTATATTAAACAGCATTGTAATGCAAAATGGAAGTGCGCAGAATATAATCACAATAAATATACTGTGGTAATATTATGAAGGTGTCAGTCAAGTAAATTTCTTAACAATTGAGTGGATTATCTCGGGTTCTCTCTAGACAGTTGCTTGTTCTTGAGGATACTTGGTAGTTAATTATTAACAGTTAATATAACGCCGAAGATATTCTCCTGACTGTACTAGTTTGTGTGACGTAACTGACGTGCTGCATAAGTAATGAGTCTTATCAATCTCAACTTATATGAGACCTTATAAATCTGTCTATACATATATTATAAACGGGTAAAGTTTGTAATTATGTTTGTTTGTTGGAGGTAATACTAGGAAATACTGATCCGGTCATGAAAACTCCTTCACTTACAGAAAGCCACGCTATTCAGGAGTATAAATATAGAATTAAAAAATAGAATTACAGAAATTACTTTTTGAACGTCAACAATTAAATCTACCACAGGTTCAACCCTAGCCCTGTCCTAAGAAGAACCGGCGAAATAAACTTAGAGGGCTGAGGCCCGCATCATGAGTGATGTGATGAGATATAAAAGTAAAAAATATAAAAATACAAATACATTTGCATTTTATAAATGATATACAATTTAAGAAATTACAATAATTATGGTACGGAAACAGCATGGGAGGAGGGTACTATTACTAGCTGTGTCTTGTGGATTTCCCTGCGATCTAGTCAAAGGGTACAATTCATATTTTTTCTGGAAGTAACGCACGTGACGGCTGACGGGATGAGGGAACTGATGACTTTGACTTTCTCGTGTTATAACATCAAGAGACGATGCCCCGCGCTTTCGTGACTCTGTTTGTAAATCAGTATGTCTTAGTAAGAGGTAATGCCACACTGCATGCTTGCATGCGGTCGAATCGGGCCGGCACGACCGGGGAGGACCTCTCGCTTACACGACACCGGCGTAAAGTGACTGTGCTGTCGTGTTTCGTGCGCTTTGCAAGTAGCCGGCGGCCCATGGAGGTGGGAGGAGAAAGGAGAGCAGCGCATCTGTATTGCCTCTATGAGGATCAGTAGTCATGAAAATGACTCCAACTCCTTGTTTGCCCCCATATACCATAAAAAATCATACGTATAAGAATATGTTTTTATTCGACAGAATGACAAAAATTACTTTTTGAACGTCAACAATTATACGAGTATCTACCGCTTGTTCAACCCTGTCCTGTGATAAACCGGCGAAACAAATTGCCACTATTTGTAAATGTGCCCCTAATTGCCAAGGGGCCACCCGGGCTTCAAGGTGTCATACGTAAATGTATTCCTCTGTGTCAACAGAAAAAAAATAAACCAGCGTAATAAATTGTATAATATATACAAAATAAGTACATAACTTTGTATATATTATACAATTTATTACGCTCTACTTCATACATAAACCAAGAGACCGCCTCTCATATATTTTAATTACTACATATTATAAAACAAAGTCGCTTTCCTCCGTCTGTGTGTCTGTATGCTTAGATGTTTAAAATTACTCAACCGATTTTGATGGGGTTTTTTCGATAAATAGTGTGATGAGGAAGGTTTATATGTGTAATCATTATTGAAGTCCTAAATCAACGCGGTCGAAGCTGCGGGCAGAAAGTATATTCTCATAAATTTATTTTAATTCATTTATTTCTACCACTCACTTGTATCCGACTTTAGCTTGAGATATTCCCGCTTTGAGAGTGTTTCTAGGACATTCTACTGCTCTACTGTAACGTAGACTTAATATAAAACACACACAATCGCACGCACATACAAACACACACACACATATTGTAATATACACACTCTATTCTAAATGTAGATTTAATCTACAAAGTAACTTAACGCTCTGTACAGACATGTGACGCCACTCTAATGTGAAAGCGACATAAACTACTTTCAGTGCGCAAGTTTTACATATTTAGTGCGAGATACTCTATTATTTATTGGATAGTCTTTTTTGTAGTATAAGGAAGCAAATGAAGCAAATAATAACACAACCTTATAACTATGGATTCTCTAAAACATCCGTATACGAATTGCAGTTGCAATTGCATGTCCAGCTATGAATAATAATAACATTATGATTAAATTTTGAACCATTGAGTACAATTATATTATTCTTTCCGTCGGCGATAACGTCCCCTTGTGGGCGTTAAAGAGAAAAAAAACGACTATTATATTCTATTGGTTCTTTAAGGAGGAAAACAATAGGGGGCGCCTCAAAATAACTGATCTTCAAAGCGGGCATTATAGGAAATAAGTTTGGAAACCTCTAACTTATTTGAAATCAAAACTTGATTAAGAAAAACGATGAAAAGAAAACATTGTTTAAATAACCTACGTTTCTGATGATGATCTAATATAATGGTGCAAAAAAAATGTTGGGGCCATCTAGCCGGTGGATTGACGACTTGGCTATGATCGTAAGGAGCACCTGACTTGTGGACGCTTTACTTACATCTGATGATAATAAATGATCGAGATAGAAAACAATCACGATAAAGATTATGATAAAATTCTAGGGCAGACTAAAGATAATATAGTTATAGCAAACTTATGAGAAATTAAAATTTATGAGGAAAACTTTAATTCAATAAATGCAAGAGCATTTGTTTCTCCGAAAGACTTTATTCTATTTCATAAATGTAAAAGGGCCAGAAGAAAACAAACGTTATGTGTATTTTTGTACCGTCTGAACGTTTTTAATGTTCTATTTTGTGTCCCGCGTGTTGGGGGCAGGGATATATATGTACCGCGTCGGTTATTTTTCATACGTAAGCAAGAAGCCTATATCTAGGTAGGGGGTTAAAATGTATTCAGGATAATATATGAGTGCACACCTGAAGGAAATTTTGAAACTTACCCATAAAAACTTTTATGAATTATCAATTAAAAAATCTAATGTAGTTTCTAATGAAATTTAATGGAAATCGTTGAAGCCTAAGATAAAATATAATGTCCTGCATAGCTTTTTTTAAATAGTATAAGGGGACAAACGAGCAGTCGAAGCCATGTTCATGTCTACCGACGCCCGTAGACCTCCGCATAGAGACTATACATATACGTTGCCCTCTATCTCCCTCCCTCGTACGTGGGCAATCTAATGGTAAATTATAAAATAAGAATCATAATATAGTGGAGTAAGTACTTTATACATATTTATTAAAATAATGGAAATTACGCTAGACCCTCAATAGGCAACCAATAGTGGTGAAACCAATAATGGAGCTCCTAGAAGGTAAAAGAAACAGAGGTAAGCCGATTATTCGATGGGATGAAATGGACTTAAAGAATAAAAAACAAAAATAATAAATAATATTATGTGAAACAAATCTATAAACACATGCTTACTAGAAATAAATTATTCTTGTAACGCAAGTCAGGGAATCAAAGGCTTATTGTTTTCATTTATTTTGATATAGCATGGCGGATGTGATTCTTCTGCCAGTAGTAAGAGAGTTGGTATAATGTGGCGACTAATCGAGTACAAAACAACAGTAATGTAGTGAGTAAAACATAAATACAATTAAGGTCCTTTTAGTCGAGGAGAAATTGGTACAACGATTTCATGTACAATTTTATTCCCTGTATTACGTTGTTAATATTTTTATTATTCTGCTCTGCATAGTATAAAACAAAGTCGCTTTTCGCCGTCTGTGTGTCTGTAAGCTTAGATCTTTAAAATTACGCAACCGATTTTGATGGGGTTTTTAATAGATAGAGTGATTCAAGAGGATGTTTATATATTATAATAACTCCATTTTTGAAGACAGAAATCCACGCGGGCGAGGCAACAGGCGGAAACTAGTAATAAATAATTGGCTAGCTCATCTGAAACTATAGCACAGTTACGGTTACTACTGTCTCGGTTTACGCATAATGTAAATTCTTCGTGATCTATTTGAGTATTGTTACTTTAAGGCTGACCGCACATTGTAGTCACGACTGTTTTAAGACAGACTATCGCTTTACAAAATATATGAAAATGTGCACACTTGAAACAAAACGTCTCATAGACAAAATTGTCTAAATCGCACGACGACAAGTCTGACTAACGACTGTCGGCTTCCCTTTTAAATTATATGCGGGCGCGCACATCAACGACAAAACAGACTAGCGAGGTACCCCCTCCCTTCTAGTGTCGTCTGAGCGTTCAGCGAATGAACACTACGGCGCGGGCTGGCGCAGAAGTAGAGCTGCGGTTCGCGCCGGCTGAG
This sequence comes from Calycopis cecrops, assembly GCA_001625245.1. Taxonomy (NCBI): domain Eukaryota; kingdom Metazoa; phylum Arthropoda; class Insecta; order Lepidoptera; family Lycaenidae; genus Calycopis; species Calycopis cecrops. Next base: position 9,108 of record LUGF01045845.1, read on the forward strand.
TCCTATAGGCCTCCGCCTATCACATCCCACTCACTGACTGGTCGACCGGACTGCGTTAAGCGCAGGTCGGGCGGTCGTCTGGTAAGTGAGACTACACACCCCTTCTTTCTCCCTCTTGATTCCTTCTTTTTCCCGCTGGATTCCTCTTCCTGCTAGGTAATAAGTGAGAGTTATTACAGATGCAGGAAACGTGTCACGCGGCCAGCCTAGCCGCCAGCAGGTTTTTCTTTTATTTCTGTGTGCTGTGTGCTTTTTCAGAGCCTACCCATCCCCACATCGCCTCCCCATCCTACGCTTTCCCCTTTACGTCCAAGTCCCCGTGGTGGTGTTCCTGTCCGTAGGATTTTAATACAGGTTGTACACATAGGTTGTACAGCCCCATATTGATGGGGCTCGACCCGGCCGCCGCCGTCAGAGGGCAACCCTATAATATAGCGTAGTAGACAAAACTGTTTCGTTCGAGGTGTGCGTCGCGTCATAGACAAAACGGTCTCATTTTGGTTTCAAGACAGACTTGTTTAAGTGAGGCAAGTCTGTCTTAAAACAGTCGTGACTACAATGTGCGGTCAGCCTTAACCTTTCGAAGCATAAATATGTGACATCAACTAGGTGGCAATAATATCTGACATATTTTTATTTTACATTATTTTAATATCATCATATATTTTTGATACCTATCAAAATTATGTGATAAAATGTACCTCAAATAATTGTGATAACCTTTCGAAGCGTAAATGTGTGGCATCAACTAGGTAGCAAAAATATCTAAGATATTATTTCACATTATTTTAATATCATCACATAATTTCGATACCTACCTAACAAAATTATGTGTAAAAATGTACAACAAATAATTGTGATAACCTTTCGAAGCATAAATATGTGACATCAACTAGGGGGCGATAATATCTGTCATCTTATTATCCTACTAATACACTCCTTTGCAAAAAAAACGGGCACCTAAGCAAATAATCAATTAAGTGATTATTATTACGTTATTTGGTGATTTTAGGTAGTGATACCTTTATGGTTTCGTAAATTAATCACCAAGGAATCGTTTTGTAAAATCTAGCGTAACGTTTTGACTGGATTGGTAAGAAAAATGTAAAAAATCAAAACAGGGGTAGTTCACCTGCCCTGTGGGTAAAAAATGAAAAACTAATTTTAATTGTAAAAAATAAGTTTTACTTTAAAACATTGAATAGATTAATAAGGTGTGTGACCCCCTCTTGCTGAAATCACAGCTTGCATTCGCGTGG
>LUGF01045856.1:0-12768 GCA_001625245.1 Calycopis cecrops
TTGAAGGGTTGTGGTCTCTTTCCCCCACGAGGACCAGTCGGCTTGGGGGAGTTTGGTTTCCTCGATAACATATTATAAGCTATAAATTATCAATATTTAAAAAATGCTGCAGTCGGTATCTCGATTTGAAAAACACTATTGTGGGGCAAAATAACGGATTCATAATTCGGTCACATAACATTACACATTACCATAACAACATACTTATTTTGATAAGACAACGGCTGTCGGGTCTACTAGTTAGAAATATAATGTCATTTCTATTCTAAAATAACCGTCAACTATTTCTCCACCAACTCTCAGTTGCGAAATTAGAAAAGTTTTACTTCATAAAAATCTTGAGACTAGAACGAAGTTGTAGTGTAAATAAGTTTCAGTAATTTTAGTTGTTGATTGGATTGCTGAGAAAAAACAACACGCCAACGGTATTAATATATATTTTCTCTGTTAATTAATGTGGCAGAGTTTATATTATCTGAGAACAAAAGCGCCATGAGTTTTAGACTATCGACAGCCATGAACATCCGTCTAAATAGAGGAACATAGGTTTCCCTCCTTCACCTCATTCTCCTAAAAGTATTGATTGATCTCTCGGAAACCACACAAGCCCTCACACACACATGCACGCACAATAAAATAAACATATTCGACGGTTTCAAGCACCAAAGTTAGAGCCACATTGGCTGGCACGACCGGGGAGGTACTTCTCGCTTACACTATACCGGCGTAAAGTAACAGCTGTGCTGTTGCAGGTTGTGTGGTGTGTGAGTAGCCGGCGGGCTATGGAGAGGGGATAGATATTCAAACTATGTAAACAGAGAATCCCTAATAAATGGAGTCAAATTAAAATTATTTTAGTTCCTAATTGCGTTAAAAAGCAGAGTCTATGTTGGTAAACATAATTAGGTACCCCATAAGCTACATTATTATATTACTAGCTTTCGTGTGCACTTTAGACTTTAATAATATTGGTTCTCAATTCTTCCGAATGAAAGATTCACATCTCCTCCCCCGCAGGTGACAGCGCGATAATATGTAGGCTATATGATGACTCGACCTGTTAGTAATATTCATGCAAAATATGAAGTAAATTTACTAGTATTTTTTTAGTTTAGCCCCGACATACAAACAGAAAAACAGACAAAAATTCATTTTTGGCTTCGATATTGATTGTAGATCATTTTTTAAAATGTGAAAAAAATATGTAACGCACAGTTTTGACTTTCCTACGATTCCTACTTTACCCCAGGGGATAAAAGTATCATATAATCTATGTCAGCTAATACCCTATCTGTATAACAAATTTTATCAAAATCCTTTTAGTAGTTTGGGCATGATTGGCGGACAAACTTCCAAACAAAGAAATTTTAATATTTATAATATTAGTGTGCTGTGATAAATCTACAGATTTATTAAGCCGTGCTGTGTACAAAAGGAGTCGGTCCATTTCAGGTGTACTCTTGTACAGATAACAATAAATAAAGAAAAATACATAGAATTAAAAAAAAATACATTAAGTTCGTTGAACTCACGAAATAAAATGCACGAAACATCTAAAAATTCAAGTTTTACTTTTAAATGACAACACTTGTCAAGATGGCGCGTTTCAACACAAGTGTTATATTATTCTGTGATACTAAAAAAGTTTATCCCATGAGGTTTCATCATCATTGTTTGATCACAGTATTTTTAAAATCAAATACTTTATTTATATTTAACTTTAAAAATGCTGTAATTCGAGGCCGATTGATGGACTTGCAATGTCAATTGTTTGACAGATACGTCAACGTCAGAGTTCTAAGCAAGACGCCATTGTTATTATTGTCATAGAGTTGCATAATGTGGAAAGATTATATTTATTGGGCGTCTGAAATAAAGACGTATCCATGATTTAAACTATGCAAATGTTGGTCAAATTGTATTTCCTTTATGCCATTAACTGTACAAGAGTACACCCAGGGCTCATACAATTTTGGACCGTCTCCTTTTCTTTTTTCGGAATAAAGAAGTAACAAATACATTAAAGTCTTCATGCCATGGCATCCCACAGGAACATTTTTTCGGGATAAAAAACTATAAGTTACTTGTTAATTGTTAATCCAAGTTACCCTCTAGGTGTGTACCGAATTTCATGAAAATCGATGTAGCGGTTTTTGCGTGAAGAAGTAACAAACAAAAAAAGAAATATAAAAACTTTCGCATTTATAACATTAGTCGGATAGTATAACATTAGTAGGATTAAAGTTTCGAGAAGATTACAAGGGACAAACCGATCACGTAGAGAGCTAAGTAAATGGTAATTTTAAATCAATTAATCAGTACAAGTCGCGTCGGAGCAGTAGATTAACTGCAATAACTTATGAGTCGCTGGCGTCGGACCTAACGGACAATAACTGTTCTGGATAATGGAGTAATTAGGGAATGTATTGCCTCTCCCACTCCTTCTACTGTTGTTTGTGCACGGAAATTTATTTCGGGCAATTGGATGTCCGTGAAGGCGCAGGTGAAGCCACCATTTTTCATGATAACGATCTTGTAAAGCAGGTAGGTCCTAAAAGTCTTTACACATCATCTTTTTGTAGCACCTATATACGCTTGGTTCAGCTTCGATCAGTTAATTAATCTGTAGCAATTTATAAATGTATAGTATTTCTCAATAAGTTTTTATTCTTGTCACTGCACTCCTTCAGATAAATTCTAATAATTTCTACCCTAAAACTACACACGAGAAATCTCTTAGCGCCATCTTTCTTACCTTTTATCAGAAGGACAGATCAAGTTTTATCGCAACAACGTACACGAATAAAGTTTTAATTCATTTAGTTAAATGCGTATATGTTTAATGCCAATGAACGTTTAACTGGTATAGTGGGGGCCGCGCGGCACCCACTCCTAACTTTCTTTAAATTTCCTAACCATTGTAGGCGGGCGCCATTTTAAGTATTCACATTAAGGGTCAATTCACACCAAAAGCGCAGCGAAACGGAGCGCAGTTTATATGTCATATGAATTTCAACTTTATAACAATTACTATAATACTTATTATCGCATGAGAACTCGAACGATACGCGTGGATTCCCACAAAGTCGCTGGAATGCGCGGTTAGTCGCTGGAATGCTCCAGAAGTTGCGAGAATTCGATAATAAGTACTATAGTAATGAAAATTAAGTTGAAATTCATATGACACATAAACTGCGCTCCGTTTCGCTGCGCTTCGCCGCGCTTTTGGTGTGAATTGACCCTAAGTCGCTGTTCGCGGCGAATGGCAGACGTTGGGTGCTATATCATTTACGCAGGTATGCGTATTGGGAGGCCGCGCTGTTCCCACGATACCTGTTACGTTAGTTTTTTTACATAATAATTGAAGTTATACTGCTTTAGGCGAGTTGTGAAAAAATGTTGCGAGTGTAATTTTATGATTTGTGAAAAATAAAAGTTACAGTATGAAGTTGCAGCGGTTGCAGTCTCCAAACGAGATCGACCGACAAAATAGAAAAAGAACCTCTATTAGTCGCGCAAGTTGGCTGGTCTACATTCACACAAGTATTTTGGCGAAGGTCCTTATTTAGCGAGGTACATACGATAGCGCGATGAAGCCAGTGACAACGCCACCTATTAAGCGGAAAGTTTTTTCTAGCTGCCGTCAAACACATTTCACGCTACAGTTTATCAGGTGTTATAATGTTAATGTTTTTGTTATTGGTTATTCAATATTTTAAAAGTTAATAAATAAATTTAATAATAAATTCAAAATGAATTAATTGAATTTAAGTTTATCCATTTTATAAATATTGTTATCATTTATTCATTTTATCATTCATTCATTTTATTACTTTATTACTTACTTATCATTTTTATCAAAAAGTTTTAATAAATTTGTTTATTTATTTTTATAAATATTTTATTTTTCAAGTGCTCCATATAATTCAAGTTATTTATCCCTATTCATTTTTTATTGATATAAATTAAAATAGTATTATTTAACATAATTACTTAATGCTTGAAATTATTAAATTATTAATGTTCAATGTTTATTATTGGTTATTCGATATTTTAAAAGTAAATAAATAAATTTAATAATAAATTTAATTCACTAATTGAAAACGAAAAAAAGCTCGTAAAGTTAAAAATTCAAAGCAATATACTGGTGGCAGCTGCTGAAAATATCTCTATCTACATATTTGTCAAAAAGGTACAAGCAGCCTTTTTTTACTTTCGTTCCAATGCAAATGTAAGAGCGTATAAAATAAAATAATGTATTCAGTTAAAATGGGGGTAACAAAAAATCCAAAAGGGAAAATGTAATCCATCAAAGGCGAGCGCCAGTATCATTACCTGATGTGCCAGCGAACAGGCGTCCCACATTTGCTGGAACTTCAGGCGTGGTTATTTATGTACTGGGTTGTTTTTAGCGTTCTCTGATTTATCGCGTGCGGCATGTATATTAAGAATGGCTTTGAAATAGGAAACATTAAAAAAAAAACGTTCAAAGAAATCTCATCTCTCATCTCCTATTTGAATTATAAGCCACCCTAGGTTATACCTACCTATTGGACATCTCATTCTACATTACTTTAGGATATTATAGCACCATTATATTATGTTTACTTTCTATAATAATCTAAAGATATCGTAAAAGTTTAAAATGCGTCTATTGCTATTGTGAAATAATAAATAGATACAATTTGAGGCTCTCAAGAACTTAAAAATAATGTATGCTCCCAAATCAACCATATTCAATAATACTGGCTCACAATAAAAGCAATCGGAAAAGTTTCGTACGCGTACAATTAGAGATAAAGTTCAGTGCACTATACTAAACTGGTACATACAGTGACATTTAAATAACGATAATGACAAACTCCGTATAACTAGTGTCCTGGCCAGTTAAACTTAATAAAATAAATTAAAAAATAATATAATTAATTAATTTATTTAAAAACAGGTAGCTGGTGCAGCACGCTCGGATTGAAAACCTGCGAATGATAAGAGCTATGTTTATAACTATATATTATAAGACTATATCGTAATTTTTTTTAGTATAAAAAACGAGCAACCGGAGCCATTTTTATGACTACCGACACCCATAGACATCAGCCTAGAGGTTATACAGATGCGTTGCACCTCTTCCTCCTTCTACTACTATGGGCCACCGGCTACTTACACACCGCACGAAACGCGACAGCACAGCTGTCAATTCACACCGGTTTCGTGTAAGCGAGAGATACCTACTACTATTGCGGTCGTGCCGGCCCTATTCGGATACTTGCATGCATGCAGCGTGCAACGTTTATTGATTACGATATAATAGTTTTGTATATATTAAGATATCAAATAAAACTAAATCTCGTCGACGCGATGTAAGTAGCGGGGTAATACTTTTTATTATTAATTCCCGTCGGTTAATTCACATTTAAATACATTAAAGTTCGCGATAAACTGATTGCAGTGGCAGAGCTCGTCGTAAATATTATATTGGTAGAATACATCGGGCCATTTAATTTACTGTGGTAAATTATTTATTATTTAATTTAAGTTGGTTTGATTTGATTGGGGACGTTCAATATGCGATTATGTATTTATGTTTTATCACAAATCGTATTATTTTGTTTTATTAATGAACTAATTCCTTTCAAAATGTTCAGTTTTCTAGGGAGTTTCTTGGAGATACTAAGTTCCAAGCCAAGCACGTCTCCAAGAAGAACCATCAAATTAAAATCAGCGGGTAATTCTTTATTTTACATCACTTAATTGATTAAGCCACTTCACTTGAATGACTCTTAAGGTGTTTCACATACGTTTAGATGTAGTTTGGTCTTTTCCTCATTAATGTCTCCCGTAAGAGTATATTCCGTATAAGGACCCTCTGAATTACGGGTTTACATAGACCTTTACTTGCCAGTTTTTAAGAAATTAGTTTTTGAGAAGTATTTATTTAATGAGAGATATATCGCACGTTAATTAAAGTAATACTGAAATACATTATTTTTCTACAGTAGGCTCACATCATGTCTATAATATATACTTTATAGAACTTTATAATTATTTAGTTGCAAGGAAGAATGCGGGAACCGTAATGTAATCCTTCGAGAACAAACTACTAACAATCTACAAACTTGGGAGTCTACGACGTAGCCGCTACGATATAATATCAGAACATCAGAACGTTGTGTTCTTCAATGTCTTTTTTATTAATTACTAGCAGCACCGTTTGCCTGCCACCAACAGATATGTCAGAATGAACTACCACCGCAATATATAAAATTTGTTGGAATGACAGTGGCGCCATCTATCGAAAATTGGTCCTACCATCATAGAATTCTTCTTGGGCGCATTCTGAACAGCTTTACAAAAGGTTATGGCATTCTCAAATGCAACATGCATTACGATTCTAGAAAGGACATACAAACAAACATTCATTTTTTATATATATAGATAAAACGTTCGTGTCTGTGAAACAATGGAAACACACATACAACATTTCAACCCAATCGGTCAAAGCGTTTAGTAGCTGACATATCGACAGCAGCGCCACCTACCAGATTTAATTAATTTTTTTAAGCATCCAGGAAATTATCGAAATACCCATATCAAATGTTTACCCTGTCGGTTCAGCTGTTTAGAAGTTTTTCTGTATTCCCAAAGGAATGAAGCATTTTTCCATAGTAAAAAGTAGTAATGTTAATCTGTGATAATGTAGCATTCAAATGATGAAAGAATTTTTGAAATCGGTTTAGTACTTTCTCAGAGCCTATTTGTTACGTCATACAACACACGCACGCACGCACGCACGCACGCACGCACGCACGCATTACCTAATTGCGTGTAAACGTCAAAGGAGAAGCAATATTCATGAGTTCATATATTTGCATCAATATGACTGTATAGGATTCCGCCGAATTCTAGAATCTCTAGCCACTTTACTATATCTGGTAACTATATACCTAGTAAAAAAAAATCTAAGTACCTAAGCTAGTAAAAAATCTAAAATCTAGTAATCTAGTAACTATAAATTGTCAAAAGGCGGATTATTAGTTGCTCTAATGCATTACGGCTGGGTATAAGCACCTATAACTTTTTGCCGGACTCAGTCGTATTCAATCCGGCTTATGGCGACCCATATTTCAAAATGCTCCTGATTTTCAAAAAGACTAGCTTTAATAAAGCCTAAGCCTTTTTCTGTAAAATTTTACAATATAATAGAAGAAGAATCTTGAAGAAAAGTCTTATATATTGTAAGGTATAATATGATCCCATTATATAAAGTGTGTCCGACATAAGAGTCAAGATCGACTAACGCATTAGTAACCCGTGACGTACACTAAAAGGTTTGTAGTTCGGATATTACTTACACTGAGGCGATATACTGTTAAAAATAGACGCTATTAAGCTTTTGTTATGTATAGCACAAGTGACATAATTCCACATAATACTAATCCTTTTTCTATAAAAGAGATGCACACTTGAATTAGGCGTACACGACCTAGATGTTGTCTTAAAATTAATGGCTATTTTATCGCGTCGTCGTTAATCGTTTGTAATTAGAAAGTGACCCCTTGCGATGACACAGTGAAGGACGCAACGTATTTGCATATGCGGATGCCGATAAAGAATCTGTAGTCACCAAAGGCTTAAGTACTCCTAGTACAACTCCCTAGTTTTGTTCATATTTAACTTTTTATAGTAAGAGGGGCTTAGGGTTGACAGTTGTGATAGTCTTGATACATCTAATCAATTATTATTTAATATCAACGTCGTTCTATAGCGTATTAATATTAAGGAGCTGAATAATAAGTGTAACATTAGAACGTATCTGACAGCCAACATTATGAGGAAGCGACGCGCAAACAGTGTCGAGATAGGAGATGATTTAATAATATTACAACAGCTAGTGGGAAATGTTAACACTTAATAAATCGGGTCGAGTTTCAAACACTAAATGTGTTAAAGCTCAATAATTTGTAATATTTTGCTTGTATAGTCTTTCTGAACTTTACACATAACAAATAGCTTCTATTTCATCGCATAATTAGTAGACAAGATATTATTTATTTAAAATAGAAAACGACTATTTAAAAAAATATTATAATATTTTAATTTTATAGTGTCACATAATGAATACAATGACATAATAAAAAAATAATACGGATAACATTTAGGAAATTACGTAATACACACATATAAATAGACGAACGCTTGTGACCTAGTCGGGTAAATTGGCAATCAGATCAACCGTTTTCAAGCGGGTGCCCGTAGAAACTACTCAACCCGTTGTTATCCTTCACCTCATCTAGCTGAGGGCAAGGCATTTGCATAGCAAAGATTATGCAGATTTATGTAAATAGTCTTTATGGTCGGTAGTTTTGAAGCAAAACATTTTAATGGTTCGTTTGGCTTATGCAAAAAACAATAAAAAGAGAACTTAGTCCATAAAATGTCACCAATAAGCAAAAATTTAATTATAATAAATACCTTTAACGGAAGTGTGATCTCTAAGATTTGTATTATTTGTCTCACAAGTCTCAACACACGTCAAATGGCTTTTGCTGCTCAATATGGAAACAAGCTATTCTGATACAATCTCATGAAGGTACCTACTCGTAATCTTTGTCTAACTTTATATATTAAACCTTACTGGGAAACCACTTTGATCTGATCCTAGTTACACCAGCGTCCAATAAGTGGGGCAATAATGTTGATTGATATTTTTGTTCTTATTGTTACAAATCACCATGTATTAGGCGATAAAATAGTCGTTCAGAGATACGAAGATAGCGACAAATTTAAAGTCCGACCGAATACTTATACTAACACAATAAACGATCCAACTGATCCGGATATACTGGAGATGGATTCACTTGATTGTCACCAAGTGACGCCCATAGATATCCGCATAATTATGATGCCAATGTAATAAATAGTCCTCGCCTTTTTAGCCTCCAATCGACCATCGGCAACTCACAAGCCATACGTAACTAACATATAGTAATATACAGTATACACAAATAATATCTATATACCTCATACACATATTGTGTTCTCACACAAGTGTATGAAGTATAGATATTATTTTTGTATACCTCCGCCAACTCCGCCGGCCCAATACGCCTGCGTATCTCTTCTTCTGTCTCTAACTAAACTTTGGTAAGATACGTTTTATACGTCAACGATATTACTACTTTTTCCACACGACTTACTTTTCTTTTTCTTTAATTTCACGCCGCTTAAATCTTTTCTTATGTTTTAAACTGCAGCAATAAAGGGAGAACTTTGAGCATAAACTAGTCAACTTAAAAGTACTTTTTGGATGAGAACATATAAATCTTTGCGATATTCACTATAAAAACAAAATTGAATTAAACAATGAATGGATAAAGTTGGTCAGGGATACGGTACCATATTGCTGATCTTAAACTGATGGCATCAAATAGTACATAAACTAAATATTTCTTCAGCTATTACTGAACTTCGGAGGGTCTCGTTTATAGTTTATAGCCTTGTCCTGGCTACTTTATTTTAACCTTAGGGCAAAATTTTTATCAGCATTAATTCATGTTAGGGTATTGAGCTGCTTTTTTTGTTGAGACACGTCAAAACGAAAAGCAATAAATGAATTGGGAAATTCAATCGGGCACTGATTGAATGGCGCGATAAAATAGGACGGACAATAGTGAGATCGCACGAGCTGGTAAATTTTAATGGGAACGTAGGCAGCAGGGCTGATAGTGTCCGAAGAGCTCGAGTGAAAACGAATTTTATTAGTTTAAGGTTTATATTTGTTAAGTAGTTTGATAATATTATGTCAATTTTAAATCCATAACTTCTCAATCTAAAATATTGCCCACTGCTTACACAAGTAACAAAGAATAATAATGAAGGTAGATAGGTCACATTATTAAGCGGGAGAGAAAGGAGGAATGAACAAAAATATTTACAGAACGGTAGTTATAGAGGCTTCTGTTCCTCCGGTATCTCTATTCGGAAATCTTAGTCCTAATACGACGCCAATCCCTATAAAATCTAGGCACTATTCTGATGAAGATGAAACATGTATTTATTTATTTATTTATTTATTTATTTATATGTCATGTCATGTATTAAGGAAGAAGTACTTAAAGACGGTGTGATTGAACCAAGCTCCTCACCATGGCGAGCACAAATCGTAGTTACAAAAAGCGCAACACATCGAAAACGTCTCGTTATTGATTACTAAGAGACCAGACCGACTTGGCAAAGACCTCTCACTCACACGAGAGCGCTTTAAAGTGACAGCGACACTGACGCGTTTCGTGCGGTGTGTGAGTTTCAAGGACAGGGGAATGCGTTTGCTTATCTAACGACCAGTGACTCTAGCTCACAGTTTTTTAGGTCCCTGTAGCTCATTGGGGGGGGGGAGGATATGAGTAGAATACGACTGAAATACAATCGTGATCTATTTATCTATTTGAGCATCAGTAGTCATCGAAGGGTTCCGGCTGCTCGTTTGCCTTTAACTATAAAAAATATGTCTTTATTATTTAATTATTTAAATACGCTTTGTAAATGGTAAACTAACCAGTCTAAGTGGGCATATTTTAGTGATCCAAGATCACCACACGGCGGCGCTGCTGTAACCCTCTTGGTCGTATTATCTTCTGCTGTCAACTGTGTGAACGTATGTGTCTTGTATGTGTCTTAAGATTCATAACAATTAATCTACTGTTATAATATAATAGTAATACTTTGTTATTTAACCCTTAAGACGTACGACACGAGTCGTATTTCTTTTTTATGTCTTTTTTTTATAGTATACAAAACCTGATTTACAATGTTCCTTAATTCAATAAAATTTCACACACGTAGTTAGTAAATAGTAATAAATATAGTTTTTTATTATATTTAATGTGCAACATAATAATGTAAAAAAAGAAAGACAAAAAAAGAAACATGACTCGTGAGGGACTTGAACCCCGACCACCTCGTTAAATTGTTTGTAATCAGGCCTAATACGCGCGCGATTCGCTCAATCTGGACGGGGTCTAACCCATCATGCCCAACCAGACTTACTTCTGGTTAATCATAAAACGTAGGATACAAACAAGCCTATTTCATAGACACTGTATACAATGAAAGCCGCAACATGTATTCATGTTTATCAACAGACGAGATAAAACTAACGGCAAAGGATCCGTCTCCTAACAGACAGCTGATTCCTTTATACCTTTCAATAGTCACGAGGGCTATTGTGTGCGTAGGTGGTAACAGTCCGAGTTAGAACAAAAGCTCCACAGCCTGGTTTGCTGTCCTATACTGGCTCTATCGGGTTCGATGAATTGTGCTTCGTTTAAAAGCCGCATGTTTTTGCGCTAGTCAACTGGCACTAGAAGATGTATATTTAAAACCGTCAAATACAGTTTAATTAATTAAAGAAACTTCTTTATAATAATGTACCTAGGCAATTACAATTGTAATATTTATGTTGATTCACTGCGGCTATTTGAATGAAAGCAGGAAAAACAGCCTGGCGGAAACCCTTTCCCCTTTTGGTTTGAGGTAAAACAGCATTTCATCTTCATGTGTAAATATTTAAAATATTATATTTAGTTGACTCCGATGGTCCATCTGCAGTTGCGGTTGGTCGAACCTCGAACGTCTAAATTACTCCTGAATATAGGTAGCCACTAATAATGAGGATAGGTAGGAATGGTTTTGGACTCAAATAAATTATTTAATCAATTTAATAGCGTCATAAGAATGTAAGCGAAGCACCAAAACTATGTGTGTAAGCAACACTGGCTTACTTTGGAAAATATTTATTGTCAAATGAATAATCATATATTTTATAGCAAGCGAATTACTGCCTTATGTTAACACGGTATGGTCGCATTTTTCTTAGCTTGCTGCACTTGCGGTGCTAAGAGGACAATAGTAAGGAGGCTCGCATGAAACGCCCAAGGAGCTGCGAGCGGCGTCAGAGGCGATATTGTGGCAGAAATAAATTATTAACCTCGCTGTCCGCAACGTGCTCGCTTGGTTGGCTTTTATTGCATAGTAAATCGCCTCGGCGAATTCACGGCAACATTTGATTAAATTTTCAACAATACACGTATAATATATTAATATAGACGAACGTAACAACTAGAGCGCTGAGCATTAAGCACTAAGCTATGGTTGAATTTGTAGTCACAATACGTGAATAACTCGTATGATCTACATAGCAAAATCGAGGATTTTAAGTTTAAGTTGTACACGTATATGCTACTAATATTATAAAGGCGAAAGTTTGTAAGAATGTTTATTACTCTTTCACACAAAAACTACTGAACGGATTTTCATTAAACTTTACAGTAATATAGCTTTCATATCAGAATAACCTAATAAGTTAAATTTTATAGGGATTTTTTATAATTCGAAATCCACGCGGGTGAAGCCGCGGGCGGAAGCTAGTATGTATAATGTTTGTTATGGGATTGTTGCGTCTGCAATAATGGTCCGATTTTATATGACTTTATTTTGCTTCCATATTGAAAATTGTGATGTATTAGGAAAATAAAACGTAGGAGTTGCGATATGATTACATCAGCTAGGGATTATAGAGAGATAAGTAGAGATACTACGGGAGAGATATTAATTTTTAAACGGCATAAAGTTAGAGCTCGAGCAGCACTCGAATTTTAACAGCATTTATTTCTATATCAACGACCTACAAAAGTACTCATCACTGTAACGCTTATAGTTATTTTCTATTTAAGTACTGTTATGTTTTATATTTAATGTTTATAACTATCA
>LUGF01045865.1:0-20866 GCA_001625245.1 Calycopis cecrops
TTCCACCGCATTCAGCACGCCAAGTCTGTTGGGGGGATTCGATGGATGCGAGGCGGTCCTGAGATCCCTTTTTGGCAATGGTTCGCGCGCTTGCATAATTTCAGCTTTTGACAGAGAAACTTGTGACGGTCGGCGTCCAGTTCAGCTTACAACCGGTGATCGGACCAAAAAATTGGGGCTTCTACCTCAACTGCGGTGGTCGTCAGCTTATTTTTGTGAGAGAACTTATGATCGGTCCAAAAACAAATCGGGGGCGAAGTTTAACCGGTAATATCGATTCAGAAAATTGGGGCTCCTGCCTGCAGTGATCGGTCTAGAAAATTGGGGCTTCTACCTCAATCGATGACAGTAAACAGAATTGGGGGTTAGACCTCAAAGACTTTTGAGGCTATCCAGTTCAGCTACAACCGGTGATCGGACCAGAAAATTGGGGCTTCTACCTCAATTGAACCTGGTCGTCAACTTATTTATTTGTGAGAGAAACTTGTGATCGCTCCAAAAAACAAATTGGGGACGAAGCTTTTGTTTTCAGTGTGCGAAATATTCAGAATGATGCTATATATTTAATCAATCTGGCGAGAGCAATGTTGGCGTAATATGGCGTAATAAATAATAACATTAAAATGGGTAGTATTTAAACGAGTGAATGTAAATTAAAATTTGAGGTGTCAAAAAGAGAACTACTAAGTGAGCGACTGACTGCGAGCGACGAGAAATCAATAGAACAGAAACTTACAAACATCAATTTGAGCTACTTAAAATACAAAATGAGAAACTTCATAATATTTGAGCGACCTAATAATTATTTGAGTGACAACATTACGTCCTGCATTTTTTTCAATATTTGGTAAACTATTTATTTATACTGAGCTGCATTTTATCTTAAATGAAGTGTTTTGAATACAAAAACGTATTTGAATAATACTAATAATAATAATAAATGCTGCTGGACCGGTTCAGTCGAGGGTATTCTTGGTGGATATAACCGTTCCATACGATGAAAATTTCTTCTCCTTCCTCCATGGGCCACCCGTTACGTACACACTGCACGAAACGCGCCAACACAGCTGTCACTTCACGCCGGTCTCGTGTACGCGAGAGGTACTTCCTCGGTCGTGCCGGCCCAATTCGGTTATTGTATGGCACTACCTTGGGAAAATCTTTCATTCCCAAGGGAATACGGATAAACTTCTTAACGGCTTGGCTGCCTCAAAAGTCTTTGAGGTCTAACCCCCAATTCTGTTGACCATCGTCGATTGAGCTAGAAGCCCCAATTTACTAGACCGATCACTGAGGCAGGATCCCCAATTTTCTGAATCGATATTACCGGTTAAACTTCGCCCCCAATTTGTTTTTTGGACAGATCACAAATTTCTCTCACAAAAAAATAAGCTGACGGCCACAGCAATTGAGGTAGAAACCCCAATTTTCTGGTCCGATCACCGGTTGTAGCTGAACTGGATAACCTCAAAAGTCTTTGAGGTAGAACCCCCAATTCTGTTGACTGAGACTGTCGTCGGTTGAGGTAGAAGACCCAATTTTCTGGACCGATCACTGAGACAGGAGCCCCAATTTTCTGAATCGATATTACTGGTTAAGCTTCGTCCCCAATTTGTTTTTTGGAGCGATCACAAGTTTCTCTCACAAATAAATAAGGTGACGACCAGGTTCAATTGAGGTAGAAGCCCCAATTTTCTGGTCCGATCACCGGTTGTAGCCGACTTTTCGGATTTTCCGACAGTGGGCGCCGTATCGTACTTATTCCACTCGCAAATCAGCCGCCTTAGGCCATCCAAGTCCATTGTGTGCAATGTCTCTTGAGACCTCAAGAGTAATCGCGCCCACCGATTACATACTTGAGACACATTGAAACATCTAGCCGGCTCTCCAATACTTTAAACTTTCAGACAATGTGGGCGATTGTCCTGCCGTTTATTTCTCAGAGAGTGCCCGGTTAGTTAAAGTGCACTCAGAGGTCGTATAGTATATACAAGTTGTGAAAGAAACTTCGATAGCGCGATGTAGGATTAAGAGTTTATATCAAATTGGTTTCCCATATGAATATTGCAGCATCCGACATACATTGGTCCCCATAACCTTTTAAGATTTTCGTATCCTATTTCTTGATCTTTTGTTATGACATACGTAAATGGTATGATATAAAACCAGCTTGTCATCAAATTCATATTATCGGGCCACGCGGCGTCCACATGCTAAACTGTAAGATTAATTTGCGTTTTGAAATTGAAATTGCAAGTATTTTATTTTTACGCAAAATTAATTTTAATATGAAAACTGTCCTATGAACACAGCCTTGTTAATATTAATCATACCTATCGAACGACTTAACGAGGCTCATTATTTAGCAAAATCTAGTGGAGAAAAGTCATTGCGACTCGAAAGTAAATATTGTTCAAGTATGTAAGTATTAATTTATATTAAACTATAGTTGTAATTTTTTTGATTATATTATAATCATTTTTCTAATTATTATAAATAAATTTACACCGCGATATCAAATATTATATTTATTGTGATAATAATAATCAATGGTATAATTTCTACTTTTTAGTATAAAATATTTAAATGCTAAAATTATAATTTTTCAGGTCTTGTTCGTCTTTAAACCCCTTTGACAATGAAGAGGTTATACAGAGCACATCTTCTGGTTGGGGTAATAAAAATAAAAAGACACTAACAGTAAAGGAAACTAAAAGAAGAGGGAAAAGGGTACCTAAGAAAAGCTCACTGAGCGACTCGGACAGTGATAATTCCATTACTCCAGCTGACATTACTTCTCAAACGTTTCCAAAGAAGAATAAATTGGTGTTTTCAGATTCGGAGGTATGTTTTTTTAAATATTTAATAATATATGACATTTTTTAAATATTAATTAACAAAAATAACTTTTATGGTTATGTTTTTAATTTTAAAATAAGTATTTATAACATTTATTATTTCTTATACTGTACTTGTAATTAAAGTGCTTAATATGAAGTTCAAGTGATATATTATCTTATTATCTTAACATATACTTTTAGTTAAAAGGTAGTGAAAAATTATGTACCACGTATAAACGCGTCATAGGTGTGTGTACATACTACCGACATCAAGAAGAATTTGTATAAAAAAATATATTTTTTTTTAACATTTCGACATATTATCCTATGCAAATGTTGTTCATGGGCTGAAAACAGCCTGTCCCACCCTATACCCCTCCCGTTATGCCTCATACATCTAGGAACCTATCTACACCTGTTATTCTATTGCAATCCGACTGTAAATCTAACCTTGTAATCCTATATATTTATATGGGATTGATGATGATGTACTCCGTGACGTATCCGTCAATGTCGAACCTTGAGTTTAAGCTCTTACCAGGGTGAATCAAAAAGTTCTAAGAAACTTATAGGTATGTATTTAACCTTTTTGGAGGCAGTCCGATATTTTTTTTAAAGATTGACAATTACATATTATTTATCCAGACTTTCAATTGTTTTCGACAGATCGTTCGCAAAATATTAATTTTATTGTTGAGAGTTCTGATAAAAAAACGAAACTATGGAGAAAAAGGAGTTACGCGCGGTAATAAAGTATCTGTTCCTGAAAAATATTTCTACGAAAGAGATTTTTTCGGCCATTCAACAGACATTAGGGAATGGTGCTTTACCCTATTCCACTGTGGCTTATTGGGTTGCTGATTTTAAAAGAGCTAGGTCGAGGTGTAAAGATGACCCGCGTTCTGGACGACCTTCAACTTCCATCACCGAAGAAAATGCCAAAAAAGTGGAAAAATTGATTTTACACGACAGAAGAATTACAATAAAACATTTAGCGAAGATCCTTAAGATATCGTTTGGTAGCATTCAGTCAATCTTAACCGATTCACTGGTGTTCGAAAAAGTGTCAGCAAGATGGGTGCCACGAATGTTAACCGAAGAAAACAAAAATCGACGTTTGGATATTTTTCTAAACGTAATCTCGAAATGTTCCAACGTGATTCAGATCAATTTTGCCGTCGTGTTGTAACCATGGACGAAACATTGGTCCACCATTTCGACCCGGAAACGAAAAGACAAAGCATGTCTTGGAAACGACCTTCCTCACCACCCGTGAAGCAATTTCGAGTTTCTCCTTCCGCTGGCAAAGTTATGGCCACGGTATTCTGGAATAGTGAAGGATTTTTTTTTATTCATTACTTGCCAAAAGGGCAAACGCTAACTGGATCCTATTATGCAAACTTAATCCCGAAATTACGTGAAGCGATTAAAGAAAATCGTCGTTTGAAATTGTCATTGGGCTTGTTGTTTCTCCAGGATAACGCCCCACCTCATCGTTCGGAAGTTGCGCTCACCGCAATCCGCAGTGCTGGCTTCGAAGTCCTTGATCACCCACCATATTCTCCTGACTTAGCATCGAGTGATTTTCACTTATTTCCAAAATTAAAGGAGCATATTCGTGGAACTAAATTTGAGGATGATGACGCGGTTATGACTGCCGTAGAGGAGTTTTTTAATAGTCGAGAAAATTATTTTTTTGCGGAAAGAATAAGAAAGTTGGAGATGCGGTATTCTAAGTGTATGAGATTAGAAGGAGATTACGTAGAAAAATAAAATATTTTTGTTTAAATTTTTTTTTTTTTGTATTCATTCTAAGTACTTTTTGATTCACCCTCGTATGAGCTCGGATGTGGCTTGCAAAGCCAAATTTTGTTTTATAGACCCTGTTACATGGCGCACAATGCAGCTGACCGTCATCGTTGTATGTAAAGGTGTAGGAAGGCTTCGGACGGGTTTTGCTCATAAGGCCTTTGGCATCAAGCTCTTCCACACGATGCTTTTCATAGTCAGAAACAGCCTTATAAACAGAGCTGCGCCATTTTCCTTTCTGCTGCGCGAGCTCTTCCCGACCTTTGCATGGGATGTTGCATGCGGTGAGGTGACGTCTCTGTAGCTCAGGTACTGGCCACCAGGAGTGCGCTTTCCCTCCTTCAGCTGTGAATAGAACAAATATTTAGGTAGCCTGGTGTCGTCCATGCGTACAAGGTGCCCGCACCATCTGAGTTGACCTTGCATGATCAGCGCTTTAATGCCACTCAAATTAGTGCGTTGCAGCACTTTCGATTTTGATATTCGGTCCTGCCACTTTAGTCGAAGTATCCATTTTAAGCACTTCATATGAAAGGCGTCCACGCAATTAATATCGCCCTTGTCAACACCACGTCTCAGTAGCATATAGGAGTTTATGCAGAATAAAAATTGCCTTGTACACAGCGATCTTGGTGTGTAATTTAGGGTCATGCAAGTCCCAATCTTTTTTATGTAGCATTCCAAACGCTGCCTTTGGAATTCTGGAGGAAATTTCGGTAGTAAGCCGGTTGTCTTCTCGAATGAAACTACCAAGGTACCGAAAAGATGATACTTCCTCAAGTGGCGTTCCGTTGAAGACCACTGGGGTTGGATCTGGTGTAGAACCACGTGCAGGTTGTTTAAGCAATTGAGTCTTTGAGGCACTGATGATCATACCAAATCTTCGACACGAATCGTTGGGACGTTTTAGAAATTATTGCAGGCTAGCGATATCGTTGGCCATTAGACAGACATCATCAGCATACAGAATGTCCATGATAGAAAGCTCCTGTACCGATCTTTTACCTCTTAAGCGACTTATATCGAAGACACTTTTGTCCATTCTGACACTGAGAACGATCTGTTCTATGCCGTTGCAGTAGGAATCCCTGAGTACGTAGGCAAAGTAGAGTGCAAAAAGTGTGGGAGCCACAACGCAGCCCTGTTTAACACAGGTGGAAACTGGGAATGGGTATGTGAAGCAGTTTTCGAGTTGCACTCTTGCAACCATACCATCATGAAATTAACGTACTGTTTTAATAAGCTTCTCAGGGCATCCAGCTTTGATGAGAATCATCCATAGAGCAGATCTCGGTACGCGGTCAAATGCTTTCATCAGATCGACGAAACACATGCACAACGAGCGGTGTTGTTCAAGAGACTTTTCTTGTATTTGTTTGACGACGAAGGTAGCATCGACCGGACCTCTGTTGGGACGAAACCCACACTGATTTTCGGGTAAAAAGCGTTCAGCCAGAACTTTACCAGCCGCACTGAGTAAAGCGATACCTCAGTATGGTCCACAATTAGAGGTGTCACCTTTACCTTTATATAATTTACAGATATTGGCATATTTCCAGGCCTGAGTAATCTGCCCAGTATCCGAGGCTCGTACCACGAGTTCAAAAAGTTTATTATGAACGTTGGGGCCTCCGTATTTGTAAAGTTCAGCCGGTAGGTAGACTGTCCGGACCCGCAGCTTTGCCGTTTTTGAGACGATTGACCGCTGCGAGAAACTCGTCGAAAGCTGGAGATTTGCCAAGCTCTGATGAAAGACGAAGAGTTAGGAGAGAGTCTATATAGGCGATATCAGCACCATCGATGGGTTCCACACTCCATCGAAGTGCTCAGCCCACCGACAAAATACTTCATCCCGTTCAGTGAGTCTTTTGGATTTGTTATGGGAAAAGATGGGAGATGTTTTTTTGTAGCGAGAATCAAAGACAGGTCTAAGGCACTGAAAGAAGAGACCAGGTTGTTTTATGTTGGCTAAATGTTGTAACTCTAACGCTTTCATTGTCCACCAGTGATCTTTCAGACGGACTTTGGATTTAAGCTGATGTCTGACGGTTTTACGGTGCGAATCGATTATTTTTCTCGTCATGTCACGCCAGGATTCTTTGATAAGAGCCATGATTTTGTCATCGCAGTCGTCAAACCAGTCTTGGTTTTTCTTTACCGGCTGCCAATAACTTTTTGGACTGTATCGTGTGTGTAAGTGATTGCGCTAGCGAGCACCAATGTTCATCGATAGAGGCACCTGTGCTCAGAGATGTTTTGCTGAACTCAATGTTGAGGTCTTCCTGAAGTTTAGGCGAATTGACCAGTTTTGAAAAAGCCAAACGAGATGGTATTTTATGTTTTGCTCGGCGAGGAGGTTTATAGTTGAAGCGTACCTTTCGCCTTATTAACCGGTGAACAGTCCATCCTTCAGCGCCCCTCATAGCTCTGGTAATACAGACGTCCTTCAAATCAGCCCTGCGCACAATGACAAAGTCTATGAGATGCCAGTGTTTAGAGCGTGGGTGCATCTATGATGTCTTATACTTGTCAGCCATACGAAAGAAAGTGTTGGTAACACACAGATTATATTCTGCGCATAATGAAAGGAGCAGTTATCCATTGGTGTTACACTTCCAACTCCGTGGCTTCAAAAGGCCTGATTCCAGACGTGATATTCAGAGCCAATACGAGCATTAAGATCACCCATTAGGATGATTTTGTCATTAGGAGGTATACTTTTCAAAACAGTTCTCAATTTATCATAAAACTCCTGTTTATCCCCGTCAGTATAAGCCATAGTAGGCGCGTAGTCACGCATTAAGTGGAGGTATTTATTGGACCTGAGATGTAGCCGAAAGGACATGAGTCTATCTGAAATACTCCTATGTAAATCAACTAAGGTCTTCGCGATATCATTTTTGATATCAAAACCTACTCCACTCCCAGCTCGCTAGGTTGAAGGTTTGCCTATCCAGTAATAAGTGTACCCACCGCGATCTTCGCAGAGCTCACCGCTATCTAATAAATGGATCTCAATTAAGGCAGCAATGTCGATATTGTATCTTGCTAGGTCCCTAGCTATAATAGCAGTATAGCAGTTTTACGCTCAGGACACTGGTTAGTGGGGTTTTCCAAAAGAGTTTGCACATTCCAAGTCGCAAAAGTAAGGTGTTGTGATGTTCTTTTTTTTTTTTTTTTTAGATAGACAATACGCTAAAGCAGGCAAAATGCCTAGGGCAGCTTCATCGCTATGAGAGGCGAGTGATAACAACTCGAGCCTCTGTTTATGGTCGATAGGGGGACAGACCCCCCCTTCTTTCCCAGACGAATGGGAGAAGGCAAACCGGACTTATTGCGAATTAATAGGTAAACTATTATTATCATGGCCGAGGAGTGTGATGTTCTATTTTTATGTACCTTTCGACCGCGATTATATCGGTGCCCGATGACCGCGGTTTGCCATCTAGGTAATAAGGCTAAGACGGACTATGTTTAGGCCACCTTTTCTAAGCCCCTCCCCTGTGCAGGGGTAAGCAGAGCGGTCCTAAATAGGACTGCTTAGTCATCAGACGTGCTGCCGAGCCCGACCTCCCGCCTTGGTGGAAGCCAGGAGCGACCACTCTCATCTAATCGCCTATGTGCAGGGAAACAGCTAAGAACCGGATACACCGTGAACCGAAATTCCTACCAACATCGCCCCATCGCCATAGGACTTTGTTATATCAAAGATCGAAATAAAGCCAAGGTTTCTCTGCGCGTGAATAATTTATAGTGAGTATGCGGTTGCGCTGATGAAATCTCACTCTCTCATCCTATACTAAAAGGACCCGGTGGAACAGTTGCCTGGTACGAACGGTGGTAAAGAGGATGCAGTGGGTTGGCTGCAAGCTATACTAGATCCTAGCGAGCGCCCTTTTAGGCGTACCACATCACCTTGCTGCATCGCCGTACACGCCGGTAGGAGTTGCCTATCGACGGTGTCCGCCATATACGCCGTAGCAGACTTTGTGTACTGTCGAGGGATCACCCGAGTAAGCTGAATTTTTCAGCCTCCTCTATTAGGTTTGGCCCACGGTCCAACGTGGTTTCCAGGGTATGGCCGCTGCCGTACACTGCAGCTACAAGAAGCCACTAATAGAGAGATTATGGGCGGCTAGCATGCAATCAGATAACTACTACCTCGCTCCGAGAACCGAGTTGGACAGCATTACTTGATGTCAGAGCATGACGTAGCCCTCAACTACACCCCATATGGGATTACAAAGGTATTCATGCAGTTGGTGTGTCTAGAAAACTGGACCGAATTTACAAATATTTTATTGTTTTCTTGGTTTAGGCACTAAATACTAATTGTATTTTAAATTTGAAGCTTCTATATCTTAATCTTTTGATGATCGGTCAGTCAGTAAGTGACAAAATCGAGAAACTTTAACAAGTTCCAATTCGTAATCTACTGGTTTAAATTTAATGAAATTTGGAATATCACCTGTATTTACAATGTCAGTTTAGATACTTATTATTTAGACTTACTACTTAGATTTTAGGTTACCTGTTTTATCTGCTACGAAGTTGTGGGGGATTGAAATTGGCCTGAGTTGCTTCGAGAAAAGGATGGTACATTGTTTTAAGCTTTCACGATTTGTATTCATATTTGTATACTGTAAACGGGACTTAATCGCGTTATAAAATCGAAGTATTTACCTCGATTCTCGACGTTTCGGCCGCAATGCAACGGCCGTGGTCACGAGTAGACTGGAAACGTCGAGAATCGAGGTAAATACTTCGATTTTATAACGCGATTAAGTCCCGTTTACAGTATACAAAAAAGGATGGTACAGCCGTGCCGCTTTTTTGCTCAACTTGCAGGGGCACTGCCGTGTCCCCAAATATGGTAGATAAGTTCGTAGCTTAAGTCAGTGTCACCTGGAACGTTACGCGGAAATGTACTCGCAAATAATTAAGAAATATACCGGTTTGTTCTATCCAACCATGCAGGAAAACCTAATAACAAAAGGAAGATCACTTTCCATCGATACGTATTGCAATTCAATTATTAGAGAAATAGGACGGTGTTGGTGCAAAACAGAGAAATTTTTCAAAACTGAAGGGATGTTTAGTTTGAAGAATAAAATATTATATTTATTTAATTTATTTTGTTTTTTTAATTTTACAATAAAAAAATCACGCGTTTACCGCGAAAAAGACCCATACGTTGTATCTCCTCATTTTGAGGATACCCCTCTAATGGCCCCAGCTAGCATCGAAAAACATTCAGTCCCGCGGTCACTTGGAAGCGAAGGCTAACTGGACCTCCAAAAATCTGGGTTTACTCAACAGGGCAAAGCAGTGCTTCATGCCACCGCATGTGCTACAACTATACACGGCACAGGTCCGCACATGGAGTACTGCTTGCTTGGGCAAGTTCTTACCACGCACAATGTTGATGATGTTGTGCGTGGTAAGAACTTATAATCGTAAAACTCCTATAACGGTATTTCCGAGCCGGTACGAACTGGAGCTTATCACACTAACATTATAAATGAGAAAGTTTGTTTGTTTGGATGTTTGTCCGTCAATCACGCTGAAACTACTAAAATTTGTTACACAGATAGGGTATTAGCTGACTTAGATTATAGGATACTTTTATGTAAAAGTGCACATTGAATATTTTTTAAAGAATATTTGGGGCATAATTTACAATTAATATCGATTTTTTTTTGTTTGCCTGTATGTATGTTCGGGCTAAACTAAAATACTACTGCATGGATTTACCTCAAATTTTGCATGAACATTACTAACAGGTCGGATCAACACATAGGCTACTATATTATCAGGCTATAACCTACGGGGGAGGCCCTGTGAATCTTTCGTTCAAAAGAATTGAGACCTCCATTTTTAAAAAGAAATCCACGCAGTCGAAACTGCGAGCGCAAGCTAGTCAAGAATTATAATATCTTACTCTTATTGAAAAGGCCGGTATTGCTCCTGCAAAGCTTCGGGTTTTGCGGATGTCTATGTGTGGCGGCTTTAAAAAAAGAACTCCAAATGTATCTCTTTACTCACTAATATATTTCTGTTTATTTCTACATTATGATGCTGCTTGCGATGAGTCAGTAAATAAAATTAAATCAAATTGTTACTAGTTTTGAGTTTCATGTGCCAAAGATATAACTGTTGTAAAATCCCTTAAACTATTTTGCATTCGGGTGATAGTCCTAAGCTATATGATCTTGGCTTGGGCGACATGTTTTTATTTTTTTAAGTTTTTTTGTAGATACTGAATAGTAGTAGGTACCATTTTTTAAGCTTTCAATGCTAACCTTTTCGATGCGGCGAATATTTTCCAAAACAACAAGTGGTGGCGGCGTACAAATATTTTGTGACACGGGAGCCGTGTCACACGCCATAGAAGTTGACGAAACGGCTACCATGTCACCAGCTATGTAGCTATTTAAGAATTTGTTATTTTTCACGTTTAAAGATTTAGTCCATTCAGTGAAAGTTAAACCACGGGTGTAAACGGAAGGTTAAAGTTATTTTAGGTGGTTTTTTCAAAGGTTTTTAAAAAAAATTATATAATTTCTTGATGCGCCTAATTTATACCTAAATTAAGAGTTATTGTTAACAGTGCTTATACAAGGTTGACAATCGCTATTTTTTCTATTTCATAATATATTTAGAAACGAAGCATACAGACTTGACATACATGAAAAATTATGAAGGTTTTGTTCAGGGTTGAACCTGTTAAAATGTAATTTGCGGGAGATATAATCGATTTAAAAATTATACGCCACACGTTAAAAAAAATGGTATGGTAATGATAGATCCTTGTGTAATGGGAGTGTAACCGATTCAGTCCAATCCTGCGGCCATTTTCCTTTGAGCCAGATTTGGTTACATATTCTGTGAAGTATTTCAATTCCAGTTTCACTGAGAGCTTTAAGGATTTTCTAATTTTCGTTATTCTGCCATAATTATAATGTACGATTTTTATAGTTTTTGAAGATTTTTAATTGTGTTAATGTTTGGTATTAGTAACATGATTGGTATTAGTAATATAATAGTTTTAAAATAAAATATTTTTGAGAATGATATAATAAAACATTTACTATTAATACTAATTTAAATAAACAAATAAAACAATTATGAAGTTTTTTTTTGATAAAAATTTTATGAATAATATTCAAATTTTGAAAAGAAAAGGTACTTTTGGGTATTTTAAGCTTCATAGGTAACAGATGTATAAATACTATTATTTTTAAACAATAGAATACGTAAAAATACGTTTAATGATCATAATATTAACTTATTCAATGAATAAAAAACACGAAATTTAAAAAAAATCTTTTTCAGAATTTTGTATTGGTCGTCATGTAAAAGAATAACGGCAGGATTGTATGGCACTCCCGTATCCCAAATTCATAAGCAATTCATAAGCATGTAAGTGCTTAAAGTAGTATGTATTTGGTACATTATATAACCGATAACCACAATTTAAATTTTCAAATTTTTAGATGTTAGCATTCATAAATTATAAATGTTTTTAATTTACTTTGTAAATTTATTTCTAAGGCATTTGATTGACAGCTTTGACACTTACCTAGTAGGTACCTACAGATATGACATATGATTTGATCTATGATAATTGTCAATATCAATTGTTGCCATGTCAAATAATTATGAACAAATCATCTATAAAATAGTTTTTTGTATAATCCATGCTTAAACAAATGGAAATATTGTATTTTAAGTATGAAAAATACTCATAAATACAGGCAAAAAAATCTAAATAACTAAACACTTAATAATAGCCTATATAATAGCTTTTTTCCAATATTTTTTTATTTTACACATGGCAAGTTTTGAAAAAACAATAAAAAAGCCTTTTTACGAACTTTTAAAATTAAAATAATTACTTCTAAATATTTCGATTTACTTACTTTATAAGTGTAACAAATTTAATGACGACACATTAAAAACATAATTTCAAAATAAGCGATTCTGATCTTGCCGTTTTTGTTTTCTGTGAGCGATATTATGGGTATCTTACTTGTTACTTGTGTCCTGGGCCATTGCGGATTGCGCTTTTTTTGCGTGTGGGTGGGCCTTTTCATCTTCTTCACTTTCACATGTAATTTCCAGTTTAGATCCATCAGGAAGGCCACCAGTTTCTTGATGTTGGCGCATGCCGTCTGGAGCGTTTCAGGGTTTCCTAGGTAGGACGTTCGTAGCTCTGCCATTCCCGTTCACTCCGTGAGCACGGGAGCTGCTGTCTTCTCTGCCTCTAGGCAGGCTCTGCACAGCGGGCTGTCCGTGACACCTATAATGAAAAGATGTTTGCAATAATGACCGTGTCCTGTTATGGCGCCTGTGATCAGACATAGGTCATGTCGTTTTTGTTTGATCAGATGATTTGTGAGTCTGGGATTGCCTTGCGGCATTGCTTTCCTAGACTGTGTGCATAAGGCTTGGTGTAGTGTTTTTGTGTGTATACTTATCCATTGTTTTAGCTGATCATATGGGAGAGGGGCTATCGGTTCTGTCCCCGAAACTTCTATATTTGCTCCCCTTTTGGCTAGTTCATCTGCAGCATCATTTCCCTTGGAACCGCTGTGGCCTTTGATCCACTGCAGGGTGATCTTGTTATTTGTACTAAACTTTTTCAGAGAATGGCGATATTCGTTAACGAGCCCTGAGTTTGTTGTGTGTGAGTTTGCTTGCCTTGCTGTCCGTAAGGATCTTTATATTATGTCCTTGTATTTTACGGTCGGCGATGGCTTTGGCTGCTATTATGATACCTACGCATTCCGCTTGGAAGACGGTGCTGTAGACACCTAGTGGTGTGGCTTTGTGCAAGTTTCAATCTTCCGAAAATATACCTGCACCTGTGCCGTGTATATTATTTGACCCATCAGCATATATTCTCAGTTCCCTCGGGTCTGAGCCTATTGCTGGTGGTTCGTTGAGGTAAATCCTGTATTTTTCATCAAAAACATACCTCTTTGGTATGATGTCGCTTGGTGCCTCATGCATTGGAAATTTGTTATTGTATGTGTCTAGGATCTTTGTGTGTGGTATCCTAGTGTATTTCCACAGTATTAGTGTTCTTAGTCTTGTCGCTGCCATGGCCGCTTCTCTTTGTATGGAGAGGTGTAGTGGGAGCAAACCCAACATTATGTCTATGGCAGCGGTTGGTGTTGTTTTCATACATCCTGTAACTGCTAGAAATGCTAGTCTCTGGAAGCGTTGTAGTTTGTCACTGACTGTGATCAGGTTTGTTCGCTGCCACCAGACTACTGCGCCGTAGCTTAGTATTGGTCTGATAACTGCTGTGTAAAGCCAAAAAGTTACCTTTGGTGTGAGGCCCCATGTTTTGCCTATCATTCTTTTGCATTGCCAGAATGTGAGGCAGGCCTTGCTTCTAAGTGTTGGCTCCAATTCAGTTTACTCTCAAGTATAAGGCCTAAATACTTTACCTGATGACTGAGCTGAAGTGTTGTATTCCCTAGTTTTGGGAGTGTAAAGTTATTTAGTACACGTTTGTTGGTAAACATTACTAGTTCCGTTTTGGTGGGGTTGACAGTGACACCGAAGTCTCTGCACCAGCGTTCAATTATGCGGAGCGCCATTTGTGTTCCTCCGCAGACGATATTCGCATGGTTACCTGATATGAGGATTGCGAGGTCGTCAGCATAGGCCACTGTGTATAAGCATTTGTTGTTTAGTTTAGTGATAAGATCGTTGACGACAATATTCCAGAGTAGTGAAGACAGGACTCCCCCTTGTGGGCAGACTTTAACTACTTTGGCTTTCCTGGAACCTTTGTCATCTATTCTAATAATTCTTATCGTAAGCATATTATTTATCCACTCTATTATTGCCGATCTTACCTGTTGCCTGTTTAGGGCGGATGTAATACTTACGAAGTTGGTTTTGTCGAAGGCTCCTTCAATGTCAATGAAGGTCCCCAGGCAGATTGCCTGATTTTGTAGGGCATGCTCTATTTTACTTACCACGGCGAGTAGTGCGGACTCCGTTGATTTGCCGGAGCTATAGGCATGTTGGTTTTGGTGTATTGGTATGTTCTTGAGAGAATTGTCTCTCAGTTCCCTGTCACATAGCCTTTCCATCTTTTTATAAGAAACGATGTCAGACTAATAGGTCTATATGATTTGGGATCTGTGTAGTCGCTTTTACCTGGTTTCGGAATGAAGACGACTCTTACCTATCTCCATCGTTGGGGGTATAGCGATATGCCAGGCAGGATTTCAGTATCTCTGTTATGGCTTCCACCATTTTACCCTACACCTTTTTGCAGTAAGGCCGGGAAGATTTCGTCCGTGCCTGCTGATTTGAAAGGTTCAAAGCTTTTAATCGTTTATTCTACCTTTTCTATAGTTATCATTTCTTGGGTATCGGTCCAGTCATTGGCGTTAGGTGTTGTATGATGTTCGTTCTCCCACGTCATTTCCTCTTCTATGCTACAGCCTGAGAAATGCGTCTGCATTAGGAGTTCCATTGTTTCATCATATGAGCTGGTATAGGATCGATCGTTTTTCTTTAGAGAACCCAGCTGTATGTTCCCCCGTGAAGTGAGAATTTTTTTTATTCTCACAGCTTCACTGCAGGATTCTATACCGTTGCAATAGTCTTGCCAGGATTCTTTTTGCCTTATCCGCAGGCGTTTTTAACGTGACTACGTCTCATAATACGATTGAGCCGGCTGTCCGAAAAAATAAGACAACATGCGGCGTTACCTCGCTATACGGCGTTACCTCGCTATACGGCGTTACCACGCTAATTTTATATGGGTATTTCGATGGTTATCTGGATGGTAAAAAAATACAATTGGATCCGGTAGGTGGCGCTGTTGTTGGAATGTCAACTTCTAAACGGCTTGACCGATTGGTTGAAATTTTTTATGGGTATTTCGATGGTTACCTGGATGCTAAAAAAATACATGGATCCGGTAGGTGGCGCTGTTGTCGGAATGTCAACTTCTAAACGGCTTGACCGATTGGATTGAAATTTTATATGGGTATTTCGATGGTTACCTGGGTGGTAAAAAAATACAATTGGATCCGGTAGGTGGCACTGTTGTCGGAATGTCAACTTCTAAACGGCTTGACCGATTGGGTTGAAATTTTATATGGGTATTTCGATGGTTACCTGGATGGTAAAAAAATACCATTGGATCCGGTAGGTGGCGCTGTTGTCGGAATGTCAACCTCTAAACGGCTTGACCGATTGGGTTGAAATTTTATATGGGTATTTCGATGGTTACCTGGATGGTAAAAAAATACAATTGGAACCGCTAGGTGGCGCTGTTGTCGGAATGTCAACTTCTAAACGGCTAGACCGATTGGGTTGAAATTTTATATGGGTATTTCGATGGTTACCTGGATGGTAAAAAAATACCTACCTACCTACCTACTTTTTCTATCATCGTCCTATTCTCAACAAAATAACACAGATTGTAAGAAATTAAATATTACACATGTTTAAAAGTTGTAAAACAATTACTCAACGCACATTTATACTCGTAAAAATTATTAAATTGTAAAAAGAAATTGACATAAATGTGTTTATGTGTATAAATAAATCTAACTTGATAAATAAATCTAACTTGATCAATTTCATTGTGATTTACCTCCTTCTCTATATACATACAAATCTAATAAACAAATTAAATTAAAATTTTCTTTTGCAAAATGCTACCATTCCATCAGTATTTTCTTAAGACATTGTCACGTTCAACTATCGTCAGTAAACCGACTTTACAGACAACTGATTTTTTATACAAACCTTTTGTGTCTTTGTAGTTGTCCCAGTCTTCTTCGGTACTGGTGTTCATTGCTCGATTAAATAGTCTTTTGACCTTTTAACTCAGCCGTTCCAGTTCGGGGCCCCACCATGTATTGTTCCCTTTTTGTTTGTTGTGAGGTTGGGGCAGTGGACATGTTTGGTGATAATTACTGATAATTGTTGATGTGTATTTGTTTACCTTTGTGTCTATGTCCTCTACACAGTTGATGTTATTCTCAGTGTAAGTGGACATTTTACTCATTAGAATTGTGTAGTACGTATCCCAGTCTGTTTTACGTGGATTTCGTCTGGGACGTACGTTTATTGTGTTCGCCTTTATATATCGAATCAGATCCACTATCTATGTCTATTATAGTTCTATGTCTCCTCGTCACGTATGTCGGTTTGTTGCCTGTATTTAGCAAGTTTAGATTAGTATTGAATAAAAAAAGATACTAAATCCTCACCTCTTTTGTTTTTTGTGGTCATACCCCATAGGTGGTGGTGCGCGTTTGCGTCCGTTGCTACGATCAGCTCCGCTTTTTCTCGTTCACAAAGGTGTACCAGGTTAACCAGTTCTTGAGGTGGAGCTTCTTCACCTTCGGGCATGTAGACTGATGCCCAGCACTATGTCGGGCAAATGTGAGATTTGTCGTAGTTTTATTGTTGTTATGTCTCTGTAACAGTACTCGTTTAAAGGCATAGCTGTTATGTCTTTAGTGGTAAAAATACATGTCCTCGGTACTTCGGGACCAGTACAAGTACATAATTAACCGTTTGTTGAGTCAAGGCCGCATATGTTTCCTCCTCTGACCCACGGCTCCTGGATGGCCCTGCTTTTAGAATCCAGCCACCGCCGCAGTTAAGCCGTTGCAGTGCGTCTGTGGTGGATGTTGGCCGGTACGGCACTAATAGTTGGTGGAGGTGAACGGGGTGCCATCGGAGATGTAGGCCGCTCCCTCCTTCAAAGCCCGTACGAGATCCATTTCGCTCGATCCGCTCCCGCACAGGGGCTGCTGGTCGACCTTGATGGTTCAACTTGCGTCCCCCGATTTACCTCCGGAGCAGTTGAAGGCCCAGGCGATCCATGACTGAGTCATGGCTAGAAGCCGTGACCGACGAGGGACCGGCTGTAAGTCTGGTCACAACGTCAGCAGCAGCAGATCCGGTCTAGATCCTGTAGTAGGCAGGCTAGTGCCGTACCTGCCCTTGTCGTCTTTAAATTTGATATATACAGCGTCCAATCCTACCCCCAGGCGTCGCTCCTGAGCATCAATCTCTTTCGCGACGTCTGCTGGGACGCTTACAATTTGAAAGGTGTCCCCCTCGTTGGTCTCCTTCGAGCTGTGATACAGCCATCGGTCTACCTAAGCTCAAGTGTTCTGGTATTTTAGCATTCTTGCCATATCGAACGGCGTCTTCCATTTCCCGGGCACCAGAAGACCGCAGCAGATCCTCCGTGGGAGATCAATTTGTCTTTTGACCACCAGCGGTTCCTCGACGGAGACGTTTATTTTGAGTATGGTCCTTTCTAGCCATCTTTGGGTGTGGAGGTCCTTGCACCAGACTTTCAGGGCCCCATCACCAATAATGGGTTTGCCCAGGAAAGTGGGTCCTCTCACATCCGGCTCTTTCGATATAGAGGCCTCCTTTAATATTAAATCTTGCAGCGCTTGCTGGACGAGGGTTCTGGTTCTGCTTTCGGGGGGCTAAGGTGTCCGCTGACTCCAGTAGTGACAGCTACCACCAGTTCTGCGAAGCTTTGCGGACGTGGTCTGTTAGTGAGATCTAAAGAAGGGGTCTTATGGGCTCCACGTGGTGACGTGGTGTCATCCAGCCTCGCTCGTTTACGGTCTTCCCTTTCCCTCCGTCCTGGCCTCGCAGTTCCGTGTTGTTTCCTAACATGTTCGGTCGGACCATCTGCCGGGCTCTCCTTGTGTTCTGGAGGCGGTTGCGTGGTCGTCCCTGCTGTTGCCGTTGTCCGTCGGGTTAGAAGTTTCTGGACCCTTACGGTTCCCCTTCACCTTGTTTCTTTTCTTTTTTGTAGTCGTCTCTGCAGACGGCCGGTCACTAGGCTTACCAATCAACCTATTCCCGCCTTTGCGACGAACCGTCTACGGGAGCTTCCCGCCGTATGTGTACCCTGGGGATTGGATACACCAGCCCTGGGATTTTGTGGGCCACTTGCTGCTACAGGTTTTCCTGACACCGCGGGTGATTTTAAATTCTTGTTTGTCGATTGGGGAGTTTTAGTTAGTGAATCCATAGATTTAAGACGATTATATTCATTTCCGTGGCGACCCACCCTCCATAGAGCCCGCACCTTTGAGAATGTCGTACCGAAATTAGGTCCAACCACAGAAATATAGGTGAAGGGAGATGTCTTCCCGACGCGACATCCAGAGCTCGATGAGGCGGGTTGTTACAACACCNNNNCAGCGATCCTTTTACGGGACGCTAAGCCATTTCCCTGATGTTGACTACTCACCGGGGCTACTTTTTTGCCTGAAGTAAGGACCAAAAAAGGCGTGTTGCCGAACCGTGCCGACTCAACCCTCCAAGACTCCGACCTCCCTGCTTACGGCGCTCAACTGTGCAGGCTCTAGCGCAGGTAGGTGTGTATTCGTGTATATTTAATAATATATACTTATATATTTGCGCGGCTATTTATATCGGTGCTTGCCAGACACATATATCGTCGTATCCTACGAATAAAGCCACTGTGGCTGTAATGGCTTTTTATTTTTATTGCTTATTTAAAATCTACTACTAATTCTGAGTTATATGCATAAAATAAATAATAGGATATCAATTTTTTTCAATGCAGAAATCATGTTTTAAAAATAGCCACTATTGCTGTCTTTAAAATCATCCGGCGATAACAGCCACAGCAGTAACAGTGGCCCATTTCACTTAGTCTAATTACTTTTTA
Source organism: Calycopis cecrops (assembly GCA_001625245.1). NCBI lineage: Eukaryota > Metazoa > Arthropoda > Insecta > Lepidoptera > Lycaenidae > Calycopis > Calycopis cecrops. The sequence continues at coordinate 19,369 of LUGF01045865.1, forward strand.
AATTACCATTAAAAGTGACAGTATAAACCAAATCAATGTTATTATAATTGTTGTAATATAGATTAAATATTATAATCTTAATAGGCACAAGTAGCGCCAACTAGCGCTTCGAGAGTGAACTAAATTTTTAGTTGTCTGTGGAAGTATAGTTTATTTCTCTCTTCTTCAACTTGGTTCGTCAATTCAAGATGTAGATTTTGTAGACGTGTTATACATAATTTAATAAAAGTGTTTCTCAAAAATATAATCGTGTATCAATTATTTCAACATGGTAGCAGAGCGTAGTTGAAAAGTTTAAATAATAGTAAAAATTGATTGGAGATGAACATTGATAAAAAATTTAAGAACGCGATTGAGGACGCTCAGACCGGCGTCTATGTGACATTTATACTTAGAATATACTTTTAGTGAAGAAAATAAGTTATCATAATTATCATTAAAATGGCTAAACAGGCAAGAATTGAAGATATAATTTTACCTATTTTTGATGGAGCAAACTACTCAAGTTGGAAGTTAAGATTAGTAACATTATTAGAATACAAAGAATGTCACGAGGCCGCCATTTGCATGATGCCGGCGTCTGAGATAAAAAATGCAAATGCAGAAAAGGAATGGAGAAGGAAAGATTTAAAAGCAAGGACCATTATAATGAGTACAATTTCAGATAAACAACTTGAATTTGTGAGTGAGTGTAAAACAGCATATGAAATGTTAATAAAGTTCGACAAAATGTATTTAACACAGTCTACAGCTATGCAAATAATATGTAGGGGGAAAATTGAAGAAATTAAGCTTAATAATTATAATACAGTAGAGGATTTTTTTGTGGAATTTGAGAAAACAATAAATGAATTTAAAGTTGCTGGAGGAAATTTAAATGAATCAGAAAAGTTGAGATATTTGCTTAGAGCACTTCCACCAAGCTATAGCTATATTGGGAATTTTCTAGATGTAATTTTAGAAGAAAAAAGAACAGTTGCTTATGTACAATCTAAAATAAAAGAGAAGAATATGACTACTACTGAACTAAACCTTAAAAATAATGTGAGTACATTTGTTACTAAAACTAAAGTCCAATGTTTTATATGTGGAAAGACAGGACATATGAAGAAGGATTGCTGGCATGCACAGAACAATATTCAACGACAACAAAGCCATATAGGAAGACAAAATTTTTATACCAGTCAGCGAGGACTACAGAGAGGCTACAGCAGAGGTGCATTCTACAGAGTACGCAGTCAAGGCAGAGGCAGAGGTCAAGGTTATTTCCATGGTGAATCATCAAAAAAATTTTCATCTGAGTCTTGGACAGCTCAAGTATGTAATTCAGAAATTAATCAGGTAACATAGTGTATTATTAATAAAGACTATAGTAATAAAGACATAGAAATTAACTGGCTTTTGGATAGTGGTTGTACTGATCATATTATAAATAATGAATCATACTTTTTTAATTGTATTAACTTAAAAAATCCTATTGATGTAAAATTACCAGATG
>LUGF01045865.1:23316-51216 GCA_001625245.1 Calycopis cecrops
GTGATGACACTAAATCAAACAAAATATATTGAATCTTTGGCTGCAAAATATGATCTAGAATATGCTAAGTTATATGATACTCCGATGGAGACAAATTTAAAATTGGAACAAGCTATAAGAAGTAGATGAAAATATTAAGTATAGAAATATAATAGGTGAATTATTGTATATTAGTACAGGCACACGGCCAGATGTGGCATACAGTGTAAATTACTTAAGTAGATTTCAAAGTTGCTATAACCTAACACATTTTAAATATGCATTAAGAATTTTAAAATATCTGTATAAAACTAAAGATTTAAAGTTAACTTATTATGATAATGTAGATACTGAAGTATTAGATTGTATGGTAGATTCTGATTATGCAGGAGATAATGTGGATAGAAAGTCTACTTCAGGCTATATAATAAGATTTTTTGGAAACTTAATTTTTTGGAAAACACATAAACAAAATACTGTAACTAAATGTTCAACTTTTGCAGAATATATTGCTTTGTCAGAGGCTGTAACAGAAATACTTTTCATTAGAAACTTGCTAAGTGAATCATTTGATATTAAATTTTGTGAACCGATAAAGTTGTATGAGGATAATTCAGGTACAATAGCGATTGCTAAGTTTGGTAACTTTACAAAAAATTTAAAACATATTGAGGTGCAGTACCATTATATAAACGAAAACTATGAAAATAAAAAAATTGATATTGTAAAAATTGATTCCAAATATAATTTAGCAGATATGTTAACTAAAAGTTTAGACAAAACAAAATTCTTAAAAAACAGATTAATGCTTAATTTAGTTTAGCGGAGTAAATATAATCTAAGATAGTTATATAGTATACTTTTTTACCTAAGATTACTTCTAATAATTGTTTTTAATAAAAGGTTAAGATTATAAATTTAAGGAGGCGTGTTGTAATATAGATTAAATATTATAATCTTAATAGGCACAAGTAGCGCCAACTAGCGGTTCGAGAGTGAACTAAATTTTTAGTTGTCTGTGGAAGTATAGTTTATTTCTCTCTTCTTCAACTTGGTTCGTCAATTCAAGATGTAGATTTTGTAGACGTGTTATACATAATTTAATAAAAGTGTTTCTCAAAAATATAATCGTGTATCAATTATTTCAACAATAATAATATTTATTTATATTTAATGAAATATTAAGATTATAACGTACAAAAGCTTCATTTTGTTAACAGTTTAAGGTAACTTAATGTTAATAAAAGTTTGTACTCTTTTTTATGTAATTTTATAAACTCCGTAGATAAAAGGCGCTATTACATCAGTGACTTTCTTCCACGGGAATGTCATGTGGTAATATTACAAAGAGTTGTTAGTCCTAAACGCTTTTGTGGCTTTATTCTGCGTATAATATTTCGAATTTCAGGAATATACCGACGAAAAACGGCAAACCGTTCTTTATTTCTTTGGCACCTGCTTTTTAATCGGAGAATAAGGTCTTAAGGGACAAATTTTAAAGAAATATTGAGTTATTAATCATTTTTAGAACTTCACAATATCTCTAGCATTATACAATAATAATTTAAACATTAACATTGTAAAAGTAACTACATAGTTGTATAGACATGATACAAAAAAATGTTTCTCCTGAAAAGTTGTCTTTATGCAGTTGGCGCAACTGCATAAAGACAACTTTTTATTCGAAGGATACGACGATATAACTATGTGTATAGAAATATTTTACTATTATGTAAATTTATTTATCTTACATATAAATATGACTGTACCCCCCTACTAGATGGGTATCTTTTTGTATATATAAAATTTAATGGATTTAGGTATGATTTCTTAAATAAAACGCTTTTGAGATTTTTTTGATTTATGTTTCTAATGTGGATTATAACAAATTTTTTGTTGGACACTTTGACTTGTGGATGGTCAAAATGCGAAAGTCGAAATCCGATCCATATCCGCGCTTTCTGGGCTCTTTTTTCCAGCGTGTGCACCAAGAAAAGAATATAGGACTCGGATTTTTCAATTCCCCAACCTACTATTTTTTTTTTTTTTTTTTATAGGAATATGGGCAAACGAGCAGTTGGTAGGTGACTACCGCCGCCCATAGACATCTGCAAAACTCGAGGCTTTGCAGGCGCGTTGCCGGCCTTTTAAGTATGAGTAAGCTCTTTTCTTGAAGGACCCCAGGTCGTATAGGTTCGGAAATACCGACTGTGGCAGCTCGCTCGTACTATAGACTATTTAGTATACTCATTTCTTTGCAGGAATCGAATTACCGCGATGAATGTGGAAATATTGTAATACTCCGCTTATAAAGGGAAAGCAGCGTCTATGGCATTTCGATTCGTGCAAGATGCCGTATGACCCATGTTTGGTAGGGAACATTTCTTTTTAAAGCGGTTTGATGGTGTTAAGCAATTATACTGCCATAACGATTATGCCGAAGTGGTGTTTGACTCATGAAGCGTTCGCCACATATCAGAAGTTATGACATAACCTTTTGGTCTATTGACCAGTACTTAAGCCATTGTACGCACTTTGTTCTTATGCTTATCTCTGAAAAGTTGTTAATATTGACCTTGCTCTTGTTTAGGATCGATTATCCATGTTGTCTTACCACATCTAAGTGCCCCTTTGACCCTGGAGTAGCACATTTTGTAAGAGATAGCGCCATGCTGCATTCTTTTTTTAAGTTTACAACTGAATTGGGCCGGCGCGCCCGTGCAAGTACCTATCTCTCAAATGAATTTAAGTGACGCAACTTTCAGTTGTGTTCCGCCTGCAAAGCTTCGGGTTCTGCGGATGCGCGGCTGTAGTCATTTATTATCTGCTCGTTTGACCCTTATCCTATATAATTGCAAATAAAGATTATTATTATTATTATTATTAAAAAACCTTCGGCTCCAAACAACTCTCCTACACCGCCTCCAAGTCGGGATCAGGGGCAATGATTTTTGCTATTGTTAGTATCCCGTTCTCCAAAAGAATGCATGTGTAATTTTATACATTACACACACATAGACAATAACAATATGGTTTATCCGCCGATGGAGTCGCATGAGAATCTTGAGTGATTCCGGGTCCTCCAAGGGTTACGAATTCCGCTTTCCTTGTATACTGACTACTTTTTATTTATTCCTGGCATCCTAAATGCAATTTCGTTATTGTACACAGCATCCTCCTGTACTTCTTATTTCAAACAGTTTATTATTTTGTCGCCTAAAGGTGTGCAAGATGTTCTTACACGTTTGGAGTTTAGCGCCTCATTAGCATCTGTGATTGGCTGAAACTTGGGGAAGTTATTTATTGTATTTACAGTTCTTTCTATAGGTATATAATATATTTTTTTCTACACTAATGTTGTAACATTCTACTTATGTTTTCAATACTTGACTTATAATAACTACTGTTATAGCTCAGACAAAAAAAACTCAATTTAAGCAATTTGACATGATGTTATAATATCCAAATCGATGTCGTAAAATCTCATTATAACACTGTGTGAGAGCGAGAGAGAGAGAGAGAGAGTGGTGAGAGAGCCTTATTTCAAAATCCTAACAGCGCGCGTTCGCTCCTGATTGGCCCTGCGCGCACTGCAGCTGCACTCTCATTGGTTCAATGCCAGCTTGCAAAGGATTTGCGAGAAAGAGACAAAGCTCTACAAAAAAATGAAAGCAAAAATGAACACCACAGACAACGAATAATCTACTGTTTAGTAGAAATTTAAAAGTAAAGTCATGTGATTTTTTCACATTATATTTCAACATTGAAGCTAGTATTTTATTAACATTGAATTATAAAAAGTATATATTTACGCGCCGCAATTTTTGCAATCAAATTAAAGTATTTAATAAAAATATTTATCTTCAAAGAACATTACATTTTAAATCGTCGGTCAAGCAGTCGTCGCCTCGTCGGTCAAACAGTCGTCGGTCCAACAACGAATGGGGCAATACGCGTGAATTTAATGTTTCGCAATGTTTGATTAATTGATTAATTGCATTAGTGAAGATAAAGTAGTGTATGCAACTGCATATAACACGGGTATTAAAACACTCGTGAGGTACTATTTTGAAACTCGCATTCGCTCGTTTCAAAAATTCACACTCGTGTTTTCATACCCTTCTTTATATGACAGTTGCATAAACTACTATGATAGTCCGGTATGGGCTGGCTGATTGACAGACTGATCTATTAACGCACAACTAAAACTGGTGGACTGATGAAGTTGAAATCTGCTATACTTAGGTAGGCACAGGTAATATTTTGGATATAGGCATAGGGTATAAATGAATATAAACTTGCTCGGGTGCAACCGCGACACAGTACTAATTTGATTTTGTATAAGTAGGTAAGTAGCAAGAAGTATACACGCTTTATTTATCTAAACAGATGAACGTTTACCGTATGCACCCTGCACATCCTGAATTCGATTGGTTCAAAAAAAATAAAAGAAAAATGCTACTTTATGATACCGGAGAAAGAGTAGCCGATATTGAAAAAAGTAAAAAAGGCAAATGGTTTTACAGAAACAGACGAGTTGCCCTCGATTATTACGAACCACAAGGTAAGGTAAAATAGGTAATAGAGTATATTGGATATATTTCGTAACATATTTTGGAAACTATTATATATAATTATACATACCTACTATATAGATAATTCTAATAAATGACGGTGCTTGGCTGATTATAGTAATAATTAATTATAAGTTGTGAATTCCTTTGTTACTTAATTAGGATACTGTTGTAAAGATTTAGTTAACAATAGACTAGAGGGACGACTGTGTCGCACCCTCTGATGCAACGCTGTGCACGTGTGCAGGTAGTCAGGAGGAGAGGAGTGTGGAGGCCACGCGAGGGCGCTTGAGAGCGCAGAGTGGGCACAACGATTTGATGCGTAGTGGCGCGCACACACGTGCTCAGCGGAGTGTCTAGGTCTATTTTAAATTATTATTATAGTTCTTTTTCACATAAATGTTAAATTGCAAGATGTCGAATTAAAATATCATTGTGAAGTTATAACGAGTGTCAATTATCAATCCTCCTCTGCAACCGATACGCCCACTGATTACCTCATCTGATAGAGACGGCCAAATACCTACATATACATAAGACAGATTATTGATGATTGCGTGTATGGAGATATCGCAGTCATAATAATCGTTAGTTACAACAACGATAAAGATGTAACTTATGGTATATAATCTATGGATGTAACTATTTATGTTTATTGCAATGTAAATTTTATTTTGATTTTTTGTCAGTTTAGGTAATTCATGACTTAATAATCGCATGTCTTAATATTGACCTTACCATAATTTTTTAAAAGTTAGTTCGGGTATTTAGTGTATTGAAATTTTAGTTATTTAGTTATGTGTAATTAATAGTGTTTTATAATAGTGAATAGTTAGTTAGGTTCTTTTTGTGAATGACGCTGTTTAGTCTCCAACCAAGGACCCTTTGCAACGGTGGCAAATAAATAAAGCAATACTTATATCCAAATTTAGCAATTCTCGCTAGAATAAAATTGAATGCAATGGCCTCTAGCGTTCCTTGTGAACGAATATTTTCTGTACCAGGGAACATATTAACCGAGAGAATATCCCGTCTGGGAACTCGGAAACTAGAACAGTTATTAATTCTACAACAAAGTAGAAAATAAATCACAATTACATGTAAAAAAAAATACAATAAAAAATAATCATGTAAATATATAAAATAATATATATATAATAATCATGTAAATATATGAAATATAGTAAACATATAGATGTGAAATATCATTTTATAAAGGAGAAAATTGAACAAAATTTAATTGAAATTTTTTATTGTCCAACCAACTCTAATCTTGCGGATATATTAACTAAGGGATTGGATAGAACGAAGTTTCTAAGACTAAAGAGACAATTAGTGTGTGACTAGTGTTTTATGTGAAGTAGGTTAATTTAAAGATAGCTAGTGAGTTTTGGAAATAATTTAAAATTGAGATAGGTAATTAGACTTAAGTATGTGTTTGAGCTTTATTGGAAATTTGTTAAATTAGGGGATTTATATATATAGTATATATAGATGTAATTTATATATATAGATGTAATGTTAGGTAGGAGATATAGTATTGGGTTTTAATGTAGATGGAGGTTATGGTGTTAGAGCACTGAATTAAATATAAAATTCAGAGGGGATGTTGGGAAATATAATTTTATATTCTGTGGTTTTAATATATGGTCAGTTACTGGCTGATGATATTCGTATGATTCAGATACTGGCTGAATGAATTTCAAATTCAGAGAATGTTTTGAAATTCAAATACATAGAAGGCTAGTGAAAAATTTAGACAGATTGAATATGTAGGTTTGGAAATATAGTAGTCAAATGTGGGACTTAGTATTGGAAAGGTTTTAAGATGAACATTATATTATAGAGTTGATTTTTGAAGATGGGATTTTGATATATTTATATAGATAAATTATGTAATGGGGAATACTCTAAAGTGAAAATTTATAATATACAATGTTTAAAAGAATAAATATATATATATAGTATGACTTCTACAAGACTTTTATTTATTTAATGAAGACATATATTTAGAAGAGAAATAAGATAATTTCAAGAATTACCACTAAAAAGTGACAGTATATACCGAATCTATGATATTATAACATAATATATTTAATGAAATATTAAGATTATAACGTACAAAAGCTTGTTAAAAGTTTAAGGTAACTTAATGTTAATAAATGTTTGTACTCTTTTTTATGTAATTTTATAAACTCCGTAGATAAAAGGCGCTATTGCATCAGTGACTTTCTTCCACGGAAATGTCATGTGGAAACATGACATTTCAACAGCAGCAGGTAATACTCCAAATAACGCAAGAGCTGGCAGTTTATAATCGATTACATTATCTCTACATTTATTACATTATCCTCTCAAAACAATGGGGTTTTAATCCTCTCAAAAGAAGTTGTAGGTCGGTAGTTGGACGGATCTGAGCAGTTCCCATTTTTGGTGTTGCAAAGCTATCTTCAATGCTTTCAGGATGACGCCAAAAGAATAGGACAAAGTCGTAAAAGACGCGTTAAGACTGGAGTCAAATCTGGAGCACAAGTTCTCAGCACAATTGGTGAAATTCCGTCGATCCGTCAATGGAGAGAAGTGCATTTCGCACGATGCTTTGCCATAACTTGATATTTATATATATAGTAACATTTCTGCTTAAGATGTAGCGCCAGCCTACAGGAACGACCGAACCACGGCTGCAAATTGCCTCCAAGTGGCACCATAGAGTATGTACAATAGGGTGGGTCAATTTATTATTTTTTAAGTTATTGATTTATAATAGCGAAAATATGTTATAAATAAGCATTCTATAATCCTAGATAGTAAAAACTATTTTGCTAAGTTAGTAGTCGCAAAAGCTCACTTCAAGACGTTGCACGGAGGTGTTCAACTGATGCTCGGCTACATTTGACCGAAGTACTGGATCCTGAAAGCAAAACACATAGTTAAAACAATCATACATTCATGTTTAATATGTGTTAAACAAAGCGCGTCAGCTAGACCGCAACTCATGGGTAACCTACCTGAAGCCAGAGTAACCCCAGCAAAGCCATTTCTGCACAGTGGTGTTGATTTCGCTGGGCCATACCAAGTCTTAATGTCTAGAAGCATGGGATAGCAATATTCGTATGGAGGTCAACAAAAGTCAAACTCACCTTGAATATTTGGAGATCTTACCTCAGAATCATTTATCGATGCCTTCAGAACATTTGTAGCTCGAAGAGTACACATATATGGAGCGACCAAGAGCGTAATTTTGTCGGCGCTAATCAAGAGCTTTCGGCTGAATGTGCGGAAGCTGGACTTGAGTTTGAAGGAGATATCGCACAGACTCTTGCGCTTGATGGAACGCAATGGCACTTTGTTCCAGCATATAGCCCACATGTAGGTGGTTTGTGGGAAGCCGGAGTAAAGTCTATGAAACACCACATGAAGCGAATACTTACTAGTACTTTGACATATTATGAAGAGTTGAGTAACTTGTTGTGTCAAATCGATGCCTGCTTGAACTCAAGTCCTTTAAGACCGATGGACTATTCAGTTATCGATGACATAACCCCATTAACACACTGTGCCGGAACTGCCGTCTGAATTTTTAGGTTATCTGTGCGAGAGGGGCTCTCTGACTGCTAGATCTTTCCTTTGTAGTTGTCCTTTCTTTTGGTAGTATTATTTGGGTTTTTAGGAGCCAAAAAGTTCAGGATCCCTGGTTTTAAGACCTCTTCTGACTAGCTAGATGTTTTTTTGCTCGCGGTTTGATTTTTCGCATTTTGGGTTTTATTTTTCTTGCTAACCTATTTTCATCATATTCGGGAGTCACATGGTTTGTTTCGGGAGATGTTGAAAGCATTATTTTATTTTTTACTGCTGTCCTTTTTCTCTCGTTTTATTTATTATACTAGCTGTGCCCCGCCGTTTCACCCGCGTTAATTTCTAAGAAATCCATGTAAACTTCAACACCCTATTTCAGCTTGATCCGTCCAGTGGTTTGGGCTGTGCGTTGATAGCTGGCTATGTCACGTTTGAGTTTTATATATATAGATATATTTTATATAATTTATGAAATTTTATCATTACAGAGTTTCTTTTTTACATCTCGATTTATGCCGGCTCTTGTAGTTTTTTCGAGTATATTTGGTAGGTAATCTTCTTAAATTGTAGAACTCGGTATCTTTTAGTGAATTGCTTCTTTTAAATATATTAATGTACGAACATTAATGCACGGCACGAGCCGAATGTGCAAAAAGTAACTATTATCAGTCTTGGTCTCATGCCTTTTTCCCTATTCTTTTCTCTATTCGAGATTATGGCATTTCTCCTCAAATATTTTAAACTTTTCTTGTGCCAATGCCGCTAGTTATCGCTATTCTTTCCGTTAAGATTTAAATTACTTCTTTGTGTAGTTAAAACTTGAGTTATTATGGTATCAATATTTTTTGGATTTTCCTAAATTTTAAACAGATTCCAATTTGATAACCAAGATGTCGATTTCTTAAAAATTTCATTTTAGCACCATGAGAACTGTTTAATCACAAGAAAAAATCACTCGGACTCTTTTATTGACGTCGTTAAGACCTTCTCATCTCGTGACGTCGTTAAGGCGACGATAATCAATGACGATTCTCCACTTTTTCTTGCCAGAAGCATCTGTCTACTTAAGAGGAGGAAGGCACTGCATGTCGAAATAAAAGGTCGGATAATATCGTGATCCAACATCTTATCTCATAGGACTTTACATGTATAGGATGTACATCACCTGTGTTCATCCAGTGTTCGATAGCGTTTGTGAAGATTAATGGCTCGCTCTATATGAAAAATATCCGTGTAACGACAACAGTCCAAAAGAGTTTGGCGCTCTTCTTCATTTAAATGAGGGCAGCGGATAAGGGTCAATACCTTGTTTATACGCTCTTATATTTATTTCATATATTAATTTAGAATTATGGTTAAAAAATAGTAAGACTCTGCTCTTTTAGCTAAGATGTGAATTTGGTAGAATTAGGAGGACCCAATGAGATGATTGTGGCTGAGATGTAGACTTGGTAGAATTAGGAGGACCCCACACATGTGGCTGAGATGTAGACTTGGTAGAATTAGGAGGACCCAACACTTGTGGCTGAGATGTAGGTTTGGTAGAATTAGGAGGACCCAACACTTGTGGCTGAGATGTAGATTTGGTAGAATTAGGAGCACTCAACACTTGTGGTTGAGAGGTTGATTTGGTAGAATTAGGAGGACCCAACACTTGTGGTTGAGATGTAGATTTGGTAAAATTAGGAAGACCCAACACTTTCGGTTGAGGTGTAGAGTTAGTAAAATTGGTAGGACTCAACACTTTTGGTTGAGATGTACTTGTTAATTGTATCTCCTAATTCTAGTATTTTAAAAAATCTCATCACTTCGTATAGGCTCACATTTGTTTCAAGACTTATTTTTGTACGAGGTCAAAACCAAATTTTAAAATTAAAACTAACCAATATACGCTTCAGAAGATATCATAACATTATAGTTATCTATATTTTTATTTTGTAGTAAAACCACATAGTGATAAAATATATATATTTTTAATTTTGGACATAAACATCATTCTAAGTTTCTTAAATATTGTTAGTAACCATAATAAAGCCAGCCTGTCAGACAGATGTAAATGTTCGATGTAAATCAATTCAAATATTATGAAATAGAAGTATTATATAAAAATGACAGTTTAGTAAGAGATAATGCCAGCATGGCATGCATGCAGCATGGCATTGCAACCGAATTCGGCCGGTATGACATGGAAGGTACCTCTCGCTCACATGATACCGGCGGCCCATGGAGGTATGGGATAAAGGAGGGCATATGCTGATGTTAATGGGCGATGGTAGTCACCACATGACTCCGACAACTCCGTAATTTCATGCGGGGGCCGGGAGGCGAGGTGGATGTGCCAACTCGAAGCGAACGAGTAGTAATGAATTATAGTAACAATTAGATGATTTATCTGAGTTTAGCGTATATATCGCGTTTGACATCGCGAACACGGCAGCTGGCGTTTCGAGGCTAATGCCATTATGACAGGCCAGCCGCTGAGGCTGCTTTTCGAACTAGACCGGGCGGGGCAAAAGGCACGGGTGAAATGAATTGACTGACTGACTGACCGTCATCCTGGTATAAGTAGTTCAAGTGTGCCCACGTTTAAGAGCTGAGGTTGACCGTCGCGTCGTCCTTCCTAGTGACTGGAGTGGGCTCACGCTAGAGAGCGGAGGCTTATCGTCGTCCTCCTTGATGCAGGCTTAACCTTAGATTAAGTCTTACTGTCGATCAGAAGACAGCAGGTGGCACAGGGTATATTTCCAGACTTCTTCTCTTGGAATCCCACTTCTGACACCAATTTGTTACACGGCCTGCTCTGACTGTCTTTTTTTTTAAACTAAATGTTCACCACTAACTTTCATTTACTCAAAATTACAAAATTATGGACGTTCCAAATATTCATTTGTAGTGTCGGCGCGGCGGCGTCCAGAACATAACTAACTTATAATTAAATGATCGAAATGATTCAAAGCTAAAAATTCTGAATAAATGGAAAAAACCTAACTGCATGGGGAGATTGCTGATTAATGCCTTATTGCTCTGTGTTAAGGGTTGTAACAGTAATACGCGTTCGATCCAAAGAGCGCACGAAACTTCCTACCCCGACTGAATCTACACAAAAAGATTGTTCATTATGTTTTCTCATTTTGGCGCCAAAACTTGTCAAATATTTTGCAATATTAAAATGGAGTGGGGTGATAAAGTGAACAGAATCGCTATGATTGCATTACACAAAGTAGTTATGGAGCCAAATCCAATTTTAAAAATCTCTACACACACTTGGTATTAGTCAAATGTTTGTGTACAAGGCTATTATTAATAGTTACAATGAGACTTCCTCTGCTTGTGACAGAGAAAGATCTGGCCGTCTACGTAGTGTTCGTACGAAAAAGGTGGTCAAAGCAGTAAGGGAAAGAATTCGAAGAAATCCGGTCCGAAAACAAAAGATTTTATCTCGGCAAATAAGGATAGCACCTAGAACCATGTCACCTATTTTAAGAGATGACATAGGACTTACAGCTAATAAGAAACGTACTCGTTATTTCCTAACTGATAAATTAAAGATGTATAGGGTGGTAAAATCGAAAAAAAACTACTGAAGCGGTACGCAAAGGGAGGCCACAGAAAAATTCTGTTTGTGAACAAAACAAATTTACGTAAAGTACAGTAGAAAATAATTAATGAACATAAAACGTCGTAAGTAATGCTATAGGTATTTCTTCTTCGTTATCGATTTATTCTATTTTTTTTTTCTATCTAACGTGTTTCATTAACGTTGGGTGTATTTGCTACGTCGTCCCATTACCACACTGTTATAGCAGATGATATACGGATCTCTTCACACCCTCGCCTTAGCCGATCATGAGTCTATATTTGTCGCGTGGGTTTTAGTTAAATAGTAATAAAAAAAATGTGATTTCATAAAATCACGCCGAGTTTTTTTTTTACAGAACTGCATAGTCGACAACGAATAGTTGTTTACAGCAATGGTGAGCCTGATGAGTGTGGACGCCCGAGACCGAGCACAGTCCTAGCGATGTTTGACTATCTCGGCAATGGAGTAGTGTATGACCACGCTGGAAATATACGGCAAGTGCCTCAATTTTTTTTTGACTAGGGGCAAACGGACAAACAGACAACCGCTATTTCATGACTACTGCCCATGGGCATCCGCATGATTGTAACATCATACATAAGTAATATAAACGCGTTGCCGTCCTTTCCTTCGTGCCTCCAAATTCTGTTGGTTTATAAATATTTTTAATCTTCCCTTCCTTTGCTTAAATAAATAAATGCAAAAATAAATATAATATTACGGCTATGGCACAGAAGTCTTTGAATATTTATTGTTAAAGGTAGGTTAAAAATATTTTTAAACCAACAGAACTCTCAAGCCCGCGGCTAGCGCACCTGTTTTTAGAGTTACGCGGCCTCCGGCACTTTATATTTTTTTATAAATAAACTATTACAGCCAAGGCACGGAACTCTTAATATTTTCATTCTCCGATTACAAGTGAATGTTGAAAAATTTTTCAAAGGGTATGCCCATTCGTCATACTAAAATGCCTGAAATGAAAAGAAACGATATATACCTACGCCAAATTTTGCGCCATATCCATGAAAACCCATATTATTATGTTAAATAATTCTCTAAAATCCGCTGGATAGGAACACTTTTGCATGAAGATCGATTATGTCGAGATTAAAGTTAATCTTTATTATTTATTATATGAAATTTAACAGAAAAATCATTTTAATCCTTTAATCTTCATTAATAACTAACTAGCTGCGCTCCACGGTTTCACCCGCGCAAATTTCGATCCCTTGAAAAACATCCCATAGCATCCCATAGGAACATTTTTTCGGGATAAAATATAGCATATACGGATTCGGAAGAATCGCTCTAAGTAGTGGTAAAAGAAATTTTGAAATCGGTTCAGTAGTTTTTGAGCCTATTCAATACAAACATACAAAAATACAAAGGTGTCCTCTTTATAATATTAGTATAGATAACAAATGGTTTTAAGCTTTCACGATTTGTATTCCTATTTGTATCCTGTAAACGAGTTAAGTCCCGTTAACGTGACGGGACTTAATCGCGTTATAAAATCCAAGTATTTACCTCGACTCTTGACGTTTCGGCCGTAATGCAACGGCCGTGGTCACGAGTAGACTCGTGACCACGGCTGTTGTATTACTGAACTATGCGAATAAGAAACTGTAAAAGGAGGATGAATATTGGATTGGTACCGAGTCCAACCTAAATACCATATTATTAACATGATGTGGGCGCAAGTACCAACTGTTTAGTTAACCAAGTAACTAGTAACTAGGCAGTTACACTATCTGTGCTGTACAGCCTCTCTTTCGGGCATACAAAAAAACATAACCTAACAACATCCTTACAAATAGCCATAGTCGTCGATATTATAATTTTCATCCCATCAATTCGAAAAACGCTCATTGGTTCGCTAAAAAGTGCGCCTAAAATAAGTGTTTTTGTTAGAAGCGTTTCGCAGGGTAATAATAAGATTTGAATTTAGAACGCTTAATGTTGTTTTAAAAATTACAATCAAAAATCGGTTGTCTGTAAAGTCGGTTTACTAACGATAGTTGAACGTGACAACGTCTTAAGGAAATACTGATGGAATGGTAGCATTTTTCAAAAGAAAATTTTAATTTTATTTGTTTAATAGATTTGTATGTATATAGAGAAGGACGTAATAGGAAATCACATTTTAAATCATAGCTACGCTGTAGCTCAATTGGGTATTACATGCTTATAAGTTTACGAGCGATAAGCGATGGCGCTGCGAAAAATTGACACCTATAGTAAGTATGACACTGTCAGAGCAGAGCGAGGTAACGCCGCATGTTGTCATGTTTTTTCGTACAGCCTAGCCGGCTCAATCGAATTATAAAACGTTGTCACGTCAAAAAGATGAACCACAGACCAAAGAGGCCGGCACGGTAGAGTGCAGTACGCACCGCGCGGTGCATACTCGGCTTTATGGGCTTTGCCTTTTGGAACAAATTAAAAATCAAAACAATAAGCGCGCGAAAATGTTAATTGTTTGTGTTTTTTTCTTGATTTGTGTTAAATATATATTTAAAATAAAATGAGCTCCACAGAAATAATATAACAGCTCCACAGCGAAAATATAACATTAACACCAGAAAATATAAGAATTGACGCGTGTGATGTGATTTAAAATCTACTACCTAATAAATCTCGGAAAATATATATGAGATGCTATGACAACTTTTTGTCCTGGAAAAATGCAAAAGGAGCGAAGTCTTTTTCGGAAACAGTATTTTTAGCCTATTTTCAAGATTTTGCCAAATCAAAACAATCTACTACACTTTGAAGTACATATTCTATGCTCAAGTCAACAGTCAGTACCAATAATAATATACAAATCTAGACTTACAAAAAACTTATAGCATATCTAAAAAGGCTCTCCGAAGGACATAAATCAAAAAAGTCTAAAGTATTTTCTAGTCAACATGTGGAAAAGTTCTTAAATGAGGCACCAGACAAGGACTTTCTCGCCATAAAAGTAAGTATTATTTAGTTTTGCTACCGCGGATAAATATGGAAACAGTTTAAGAAATAAGTATGAATGTACCTATATCTTTGTTCAATTTGTACATACAATTCCTGATTATTTCGGTTACAGGTGGCTTTAATTTTTGGGATCCATGGAGCATGTAGTGGCAACGAATTACTAAATATAACGACAGATGACATAGAAATACACTCTGATTGCTTAATGTTAGTTAAATTAACGGATATTAAAACGAAAATTGACCGATCGTTTATTGTACGTATCAGCTACAAGAATATTGTAGAAAAATATCAAGCCTTGCGCTCGTTTGACATAAAAGCCAATCGATTTTTCATTCGGTATCAAAATGGAAACTGCATCAAACAAGTTATTGGCAAGAATAAAATTTGTACTATGCCAAGAGAAATCGCAAGTTATATGAAGCTGCCTGATTCGAAGTTATATACAGGACATTGTTTTCGGAGAACATCAGCTACCCTTTTAGCCGATTCTGGGGCCGATTTATCTGTACTTAAAAGACATGGTGGATAGATGTCTGGAGCAGTAGCAGAAAGTTACATCAAAGACTCCATCGAAAATAAAACTAAAATTAGCCGTCGCATAGTAGAAAATATCAATTTAGAAGCTCGAATATCTCAAAAAAAATTGTCTACCTCTGCCTTCCTCGTCTCCTCAACCAACCATCTACCTCAAGACAACAGAAATCGCCGTCACCTTTTCCGCAACAAGAGCCTTAATTATTTCAAATTGAAACTGGAACTGTTACAAATACACAAACATGCAACAACACTACTACAGTCACTCATCCTACCAAAAAAAACCGGCCAAGTGCGAGTCCGACTCGCACACCGAGGATATGAATACCATATGAATGGGAAGAACAATCCAAACGTAATGCATGGTTTTCAATTATTGTAACTTTACGCCTGCCGTTTAAGTTGACAAAAATCACACTTCTAAGTTAACGCAATAAAAAGTTATAGCCAATTATGCACAAATTTTATATGAAAACGTACTTTGTCGAAAACCAAAAACCTATCGGGTACTTCCCGTTGACCTGGAGGTGTGAAATTTGGCAAGAAGTAAGAACTTATAGCACATATATAGGAATAAATCTGAAAACTAGTAAATTATATTATGTAGAACATTGGAAAAATCATTTGATTATCAACTTATAACTGTAATTCGCCTACTAAATGGTGTGAGCAACCGCCTAAAATAAGCGGTTTTCATACAAAATTTGTGCATAATTGGCTATAACTTTTTATTGCGTTAATTTAGAAGTTTGATTTTTTCAAGGCATCAAGACGTAACTGACCTCCGTATTTGACAAGACAAAAAAAAGCTTAATCCCTTCACGCGTTTTAGAGAAAAAAGTCTTGACAGACGTACAGACAGACGGACAACAAAGCGATCCTATAAGGGTTCCGTTTTTTCTCTTTGAGATACGGAACCCTAATAAATTTAACTTTTAATAATTGCACAAATGTAAATATAAAATTTTTATTGTGTACATAATTTTATTATATCTACTTAAAGTAAAATGTATTGTATTAATAAACACTATTTACCTATCTATTTTTCTCATAGAATAGGGATGAAAAGTAGAGTATATCCCGCGGTCGCAAAATATTTTTACCCTCGGGCGGCGTACGTTGAATCCCTCGCTACACTCAGGATTCTACTATAGAATCCCTCGCTGCGCGGGATTCTACTCTCGAATCCTTCGTTCCGCTCTGGTTACAAAATAGCGCCCTCGCCTTAAAAATACTATTTTACTCCCTTGTGATATAATCTACTATTAAATAGCACTATGATAAATCGCAAACGAAGACTGAGATCGAGTCACAATGAAATGGCATGTCTAATTGTCCATAAGGCAAAGGACTTGTAACTCATCTAACCTCCTATATAGGTTTTTGAAGTTCCTATATAAGTAAATTTGATTTTATCTAATACCTATACTAGTAATAGCTAATAACTAGTAATTGCTCCAGAACGAAGAACTAGAACGTTTTCCAAGTTGTGTCATGGCGGCACGGGCGGGTTTGGTTTGGTTTCCCTGACCGGCGCTGGGCCGGGATGCTAGCTATAGGTACCAGCCTTAAATCTCAATCCCCTGGTATATACGTCTGTCTATAACATAATCGTATATATAACAAATACATACCTTTTATTCTCTCGTCTTTGTCCAAAATTCGTACTCCCAAATCATTACTCATCTTTATATTCTTCTATTTGTTTATTGCTTGAATAACATAAACTTTCACACACATAGACTTATTATCACACTTATCTATATAACCTATTTATATTTATGTAGGTATATATATAGTGTCTATCAGATACAAATTTACTGGTATAGTTTAAACAAGTTATGCAAACATCAATGAGCACTGACACTTTCGGTTGCATCAGTATTGCGTAATACAATAAATATGTACATGTTCAGATGCGGTGTGAAGTGAGGTACGCGTCGCTACGTGCGCCGGGGCATAGTAAAATAGACCTTACGCTATAACCATAAGGACGTGTTACGTTTGTATCATACAAGTCTGTACCTACTTCAAACTGTTTATCAATCATATTCTATTTGCCAACTATGACTGATAGAAATTTAGAAAATAAATTATGTATAATAAATTATATGTGTTAAAATAACATAGTGTTCCGTACGTTTATCTCACATGGCACCACATAACATCAGGGTAGTGGTATGCTCAGCTGAGTACCACAACCATTAACTGTGTGGTAACCATTTTAGGGCTTTGTTACACTGTTGTGCATTATCCCGTTTTATAATTTCGCCTGTATTGTATTTTTGTTTTACTTAATTTTTTTATCCTTTAATTATTTTTGTGTCGTTATTTTAAGTTTGTATTGCTTTTCTTTTATGTTATAATTTTAAGTTGATTTAATGTGTAGCAGTGTATTACTGAAGACCTAAATAAAGTATATTCTATTCTATTCTATTCTATTCTAATAATATAAAGCTGAAGAGTTTGTTTGTTTGAACGCGCTAGTCTCTGAAACTGCTGGTCCGATTTGAAAAATTGTTTTAGTATTAGTTAGTCCATTCAGCGAGGAAGGCTACTTTTTAACCAACTGCGGTAAAAAAACGAATTCACGTAAACGAAGTTGCGGGCATCCGCTAGTTATTAATACACTCTTTTGCAAAAAAAACGGGCGCTTTTGATTTTTTTCTTTCCTGAAAACAATATGATACAAAAAAGGATTTAAGTCTTCTTAATATATTACTGGCCGTTCGTAAATGTGTCGTGATGCCAAAAATGTACATTCGAAATTCAAATTTTTGACTGATCTTATTTTAAAAAGAATACCAATTTTTTGTACAAATTCTGGCGGGAATCAACGAAAGTTGTTGTTGTCTTTGAATAAGTTTTAGGCTTTTTTTATTGGTTTCGTTGAATTAGCTGCTTATAGAGACATTTAAAATTATTGTTTTTAATGCTTAGTGGTCTGGATGATGGCAGATAAAATTGTAAAAGCCAGCAAAATTATTGCTTTACTTGAAGAGGGCTGTAGCCAATGTAATATGTGGCTCAAAGGCTAAATGTAAGTCGTTCAACAGTCCAAAGAACCTGGCAGCGTTATCAAGAAACGGGTTCCATGAAAAGAAGGCCTGGATCTGGAAGAAAACCATCCACTGAACCAAGAGATGATTGTTTTCTGGTGAGTCAAGCTTTGAGAAATCGCATATCTTCGTATTCGGACCTCAAGAACAACCTTGAAGACGTAAGAAATGTGCAAGTTAGTCATGGACGGTCAGGAGAAGGCTTCTCGCTGCCAACTTACACAGTCGTCGTCCCGCCCGCGGTCCCAAATTACTTCGTGAGCACCGTGTTGCCAGACTTCACTTTGCTCAAAATTGTGTATCATGGACTCAAGAGGATTGGGATAGGGTGTTGTTCTCTGATGAAGCCAGGATATCACTTTATGGTGAAGATCGACGTCGGCGAGTGCTGCGAAGACCAGGGGAGCGTTATGCAGAGGTCTGCTTTGAAGAAATAACGCCTTACGGTGGAGGCTCTGTTATGTTTTGGGCCGGGATAACCTCTTTAGATCGTACAGAGTTAGTCTTCATCGAAAACGGCACATTAAATGCACATCGCTACGTGACGGAAATTCTTTCACCTCATGTACAACCCACATTAGCCGTTCTTGGCGAAAATTCGATTTTTATGGATGACAACGCTCGTGCCCACCGATCAGGCGTTGAGGTCGGAATCCGTCGTTTGGATTGGCCAGCTCGAAGTCCCGATCTCAATCCTATTGAACATGTTTGGGACCTTCTCAAGCGACAAGTGAGATCAGTGCAGCCGGCTCCACAAACCATAACAGAGCTAAAGAATGCGGTCACGACGGAGTGGGAACGTATTCCGCAGGAAACCATAAGGGATATACTGGCCAGCATGCCCACGCGAATGCAAGCTGTGATTTCAGCAAGAGGGGGTCACACACCTTATTAATCTATTCAATGTTTTAAAGTAAAACTTATTTTTTACAATTAAAATTACTTTTTCATTTTTTAATTACAGGGCAGGTGAACTACCCCTGTTTTGATTTTTTACATTTTTCTTACCAATCCAGTCAAAACGTTTCGCTAGATTTCACAAAACGATTCCTTGGTGATTAATTTACGAAACCATAAAGGTATCACTACCTAAAATCACCAAATAACGTAATAATAATCACTTAATTGATTATTTGCTTAGGTGCCCGTTTTTTTTTGCAAAGGAGTGTATATTCGATGAATCCTAGATAATATGTTATTTAAAAAAATATACATGATAATTTTAAATCTTATTACTATATTGTTGCAGCTTAAGCTGTAAAGTAGATATTAAGTTTAAATGACAAATCTTTTGCGCCGTCATTTTAAATTAATATTAAAAAAAAGAGTCAGTTATGTCCTTTCTACTCTACACTCCATAATATGGTAATCATTCAAAACATTATACGACCATATTACATGGAAAATCAAATTAAATACTTAAATATTCCTTCAAATTTTCTCAGGGCTTAACGAATTACTAAAATATTACCAAACATAAATATATCATTTAATGGCAATACTTAATTAGACAAGACTTGTCACTCTTGTCAAAAATATTTTTCGATTGTCATGATATTTTTATTGTCACAGCAACGCGTAGACCGGTCAAAAAGTAGGTATAAATATTTAAAAAATGCAACTGAAGTATGTAAAATAATGGAAATATTCCTCTATTTATGATTTATCGCACGTACGTTAGGTATTGAAAAAATAATTATTAAGTTGGCTTTTTGAATAGTCATAGCACGTGTTATATATTGTCATTATATTCCAGGCTCAAGTATGACCAAACGGAAGGAGTTTTGCTGGACAGAAGCGTAGGCCCCTTCACGCGCTGGAAATGGCATACATTGAACGATCCTCCGGTGTTACAACAACTGATGGTTGAACGACATTTGAATCAAGATCCGTACATCTTGCAATTAGATCCTTATGATAGTAAACAGATCAATAAGGAAGCAAACGAAGAAATGCTCGCTATAGAGTATGATCTATTGGTCAAAGAGAAAGAGAAAAGCAAAAAACCTAAGCAGAAATTCAAACCTTTCCAAATAAGAATGAAAGCTCTTAAAATAAACGAAAACTTTACCTTAAAAATTTTGGATCAAGCTACAATCTATCTCACTTTTAGGGATGGATCTACAAATTTAAAGATGAACATTGGCATGATTCTGGATGAAAATGAAATCGTAGACACTCATATGGTGGAAATGGGGGAGATGATGATCAACCTCGACCGACAGCCCCCCAAAACTGAGAGTTTGGAGGCAATACAAAGAAGCGTTAGAGACGCGAAAAAAGTGCATAAAATTGCGATAAAGCGAGAGAGAAGATTCCCCAATCCCACTGAAAGTATCGACAAGGTCACTGCGATTATTTCGAAACCCCGAGGTCCTCACAGGCTCTCCTCTCCAACAAACGCCAGAATTTGTTGTTGTAATATACAGGGTTACTTTTTGGTCACCAGCCAATTAAAATAAGGAAGTAAACATCATTCTATTGTGTGTTTTAAATTTTATCATCTAATTGTAATATTTATGACGATCAGGCTGGCGCAGTGGTACAGGGCTCGGATAAGCCGAGCATGTTGCGCCAGGGGTCGCGGCTTCGAATCCAGCCTCATGGATGTTTATCTATGTATTATATGTATTTCTATAATATAAAAATCTTAAATATATAAAAATTTCTTAAATTTATAAAACATATTAATTATATTGTCCATTGTCTAGTACCTGTAACACAAATCCTAACGGTACTTAGCTTATAGGTAGTTTAGTAGGAATTTTTTTATTATTTATTTGTTAAATAAAAATCGATTTGAAGTGGTCCTTAAAAATACATGGATAGTTGTTCGCACACGAAATTTATGGACTTCAAGATCAGTGACGCCGGCTGAGCGTCGCTTGCGAGTCAGATATGGCGTGGTGACAAAGAATTATGTTTATAACACGGGAAAAAGTAATTGTATCCAATTATTTATTTTTTTTTATTTCATAAATCGAATGTATTATTGATTTTGAACCAAACCTGAAAATTTGGCAGGTGGCCAAAAGAAACCCTGTATAGTAAGATACTTTTCGTTTAGTGTTGTTTATATAAAAAAAAATGACCGATTCCTTACGAGAGTGTAGTTTGAGGCCCGAAACGCAGCTGAGGGCCTCAATACACTCAATTTAGGTATCGCATTTTCTCCCGAGTTATACATACTGTTTTATACTACATCAATGAGGAAAATAAAAACATTTTTATTAAAATAAATTCTTCATATTATGTTTTGTTGTACTTATGCTTGGACTTTTCTGGCAAAAGGTTTAAAATGACTGTTTGAGCAGCTTCTTTTAATTCAGGCGGCGTCAATAAATCTTCATTCTCGCTACTAGACATAGACATTTCCATTTTCTAGTTGTAAAAAATAACACAATATCATCAGAACAGATTGTAAGAAGAATTTTTTTTTTTTTTTTATAGGATAAGGGGCAAACGAGCAGTTGGTAGATGACTACCGCCGCCCATAGACATCTGCAAAACTCGAGGCTTTGCAGGCGCGTTGCCGGCCTTTTAAGTATGAGTAAGCTCTTTTCTTGAAGGACCCCAGGTCGTATAGGTTCGGAAATACCGACTGTGGCAGCTCGTTCCAAAGTGATGTGCGTGGTAAGAAATTGCGCCTGAATCGCACAGTTGTATACTTTGGGACGTCTAGGTGGTGGCGGTGGAACTTGGAGTTCTGCCGGGATGTCCTAAAGTGGAACTTCGCTGCGGGTATTAATCCAAACAACTCCTCGGAACACCCCCCGTTGTTAATACGGTAGAAAATGCAGAGCGAGCCTACATCTCTCCGTAACGCCAGAGAATCAAGCCGATCGGATACATATTGATCATCAACGATTCGAGTCGCTCTACGTTGGATGCGGTCAAATGGAGCAAGTTGATATTGAGGGGCTCCAGCCCAAAGGTGAGAGCAGTACTCCATGTGCGGTCGTACCTGTGCTTTGTATAGTTGTAGCACATGCGCTGGCATGAAGTACTGCTTCGCCCTGCTGAGAACACCCAGCTTTTTAGAGGCTAATTTAGCCTTCGCTTCCAAGTGACCGCGGAACTGAACGTTACTCGATATGTCGACACCAAGTATACCGATATTAGCTGAGGCTATTAGGGGAGTATTCTGAAAACGAGGATACACGTCGAATGGGGTTTTTTCAGTGGTAAACGCGCTTATAAAAAAAAAACTTGTGTCTCAGTGGGGTTAAATTGGACTAAATTAAGTCGTCCCCATTCCGAGACTTTGTCTAACAGAGATTCGACTTCAGACACAAGTTTGTTCCGATACTCGGTGACGTATTCCCGAGAAATATTGGCGCGGCCAGTATATATTGCATCACCAGTACTGTCATCCGCATAGCAATGAATGCCGCTGGTTTGCAGCATGTCATTAATATGCAGAAGAAAGAGTGTGGGAGACAAAACACAGCCTTGCGGAACACCAGCATTGACAGATTTGAGGTCCGAGCATGCACCATCGACAACGACTCTAATGCTACGATCTGTCAGAAAACTAGTGATCCAATCGCATAATTTCCCGGGTAGTCCATACGAGGGAAGCTTTGAAAGGAGCGCTTTGTGCCAAACCCGATCAAAGGCCTTCGCTATATCCAGACTAACCGCCAGTGCCTCCCCCTTCGTTTCAACTACCTCCGCCCACCGGTGCGTTAAATAGGTCTCTAGACGAACGTCCCTTACGGAAACCATATTGACGGTCGCTGAGTAGCTGATGTTCCTCTAAATAACGCAAGAGCTGGCAGTTTATGACAGATTCCATAATTTTGGAAAACAAAGGGGTAATCGCAATTTGTCGGTAGTTGGATGGATTCGAGCGGTCGCCTTTCTTTGGGATCGGGTGCACTAAAGCTGTCTTCCAGGAGCTTGGGACTACGCCAACAGAGTAGGAGTATCGGAAAAGACGAGTCAGCACCGGTGCCAACTCCGGAGCACATGTCCGTAGCACAATCGGTGCGATGCCATCGGGCCCACTCGACTTATGGATGTCCAAGGAAAGAAGTGCTTTACGCTCAGAACTCTGCTGGAACTTAATGTCCGGCATGGAGTGTTCGCACCGCGGAATGCTGGGTGGTGGAGTTCCTTGGTCAACCAAAGTGGAGTTGGACGCAAAAAGAGAGCCCAGGAGATCGGCTTTCTCTCTTGCGGCATGGGCCAACGTGTCATCACTCCTGTGCAGAGATGGTAAGGACGGCTGAGCAAAATTCCCAAGGATAGCCTTAGCGAGGGACCAAAAAGCACGTGTTCCTGAGGGAAGGCGCACTAGTTTTTCGCCAATTCTACCCACGTATTCAGACTTTGCCCTATCAATAGCTCTTTTGAAGGACCTGGTAGCGTAATTATACTTCTTCTTGAGTGCACTGGTTTGTTCATCCTGGGATGCTGCCGCTAAAGCCCAGGCCCGGTAGCACTCCTGCTTATAGCGCAATGCTAATCTGCAGGAGCATCGAAACCAAGGCTGCGATCTACCACCAATGGGTACCACCGAGTGTGGAATGAAAAGCTCCATTCCCTGGAGCACCACATCAGCAATAGAGTCCGCAACAGCATTAGGATCATCCAGCGAGAAGCAAATCCGCCCCCAAGGGTAGGATGCAAAAAAGAGCCGCATCTCATCCCAATCTGCCGACCTATAGTGCCAGACGCGCCGGCAGCCTTCAAAACGTGGCCGCGACATGCGATATATTGGCACTGAACTCCGGATCAAGCAGTGGTCTGACGAGCCCAGTGGAGCATCGACAGAAACCTGATAGCCGATGCTCCACTGGGCCAAGATACAATGAAAAAGAAAATTCGCGCGTACAATCGTTTTTTTTTTTGTAAATATTGAGGATATGAGGATATTGAGGCAAATGAAATAAAGCACATACGGCCAAGTTTCCTTACTAAATGCTAGTGGCCAGTAACATTTTGATGTGCTTCGAGTTACAAACTTATGAATTTAAAAAAGTTAAAGGAGGGGAGAAAGTAATTTCTCCCCAAGGGGAGAAAGTAAATCCCATACGTTTTTGCCGCCCGCATATTGGTTCGCTTGGAATTAGGTACTTTCTTCTCGTTTTTCGAGTAAGAACTAATGTGCTTTCCGAATAGGTGTAGTATAAAAATAGTTATGTTCGTGTTGGTAAATTATCTTTGAATTAGAATACCTACCTAACCTACTAGTCATAAGTCTACTGGCCAATAATGCTACTTCAATCTATATCGTTTGCTTTTTTTAAATAAGTATATAAAAAAGAGAGATTTTTTATTTGTATTTCATAGGCTCCAAAACTACTGATCCGATTTTAGCCATTCTGTAACTTATTAGTTCTATTGAAGTCTACATTATCAGGAAGTAACAGAGGCGTAGCAAGGGAGGGGGTGACAGGGGCGACCCGCACCAGGTGTCAACGTTTGTGCGGTAACACTCACCCACCCTTTTTTCATCCTTTTTTATAGGGAAAGCGGTTATTGAGCAGATGATAGATGACTAATGCTGCCCATGCACATACGCAAAACTTGAGGCTTAACAGGCGCGTTGCCAGCCTTTTAAATAAGAGTAAGCTCTTTTTTTGAAGAACTCCAGGTCGTATAGGTCCGGAAATACCATCTGTGGCAGCAGGTTTCACAATGCTGTTGAGCGCGGTAAGAAGTAGCGCCTAAAATGCACAGTTGTAGACTTTGGAACACCTAGATATTGACGATGGAACTTGGCGTTCTGTCGCGATGTCCTAAAGTGGAATAGGTATTATCTTGAACAAATCCTCGAAACACTGCTTGTTGCGGTAGAAGATGCAGAGCGAGCCAACGTCTCTCTGTAACGCCAGAGAATCAAGCCGTTCGGATATAAACTTTATATTTTTTAAGTTTTTTTTGTTTCAAGTGCAGTAAACTGCAAACAGTTACTCATAAAAGTGTGAATAATTATATCTAACTGTTTACTGACTTTGATAATTACAATTAACAAATATTTTGACATAAATATTTTAAAATTAGACAATGACTTTCTGAAATTAGTAGACGATTATAAAGAACTACTGGCCGGATTCTTAGGACATTTTGGCCTCGTTCCCTACACGGATAATTATAAGGTTTCAAGTTAGTATTTTTGAACAGTTAAATACACAGATGTCAAAATGACAATCTTGTAAATTTTTTTAGTTAGGAAGACTTATTTTACTTTACAAAATCATTATAAACCGTAGACAGAGAATACTATAGACTCCGGCTATGCGTGTCGGGAAAAGAGACAAACAAAAATACGTCATCATATTGAGGGTTACCATGTAAGGAAATTTACCCAATTATTTAGGAGTTAGTGATATAATATTTCTGAAAATTGATAATGTGATGCTATTTAGATTTTCACAATATAGGTGTCGCAGTCAGTTTGTAAATACCGCCGTATTACATTACGTGTAGCTGTTTCGGTGGGTAATACTTTTATGTTAACTTAATTACTTACAAATTAATCTAAGGCACGTAATAATCATAAAGGGAAAATGCATGAGAGCGTAATATAGTGCGTAAAAAAGGTTTTAGTAAGTGGTAGTGGCACACTGCATTCTTGCATGTAGCCGAATTGGCCTGCATTGCCCTGCCACATTAAAAATGACCTTGTAAGCCATTTTTAAAAGGAAATAGCTTGCCGTATTGTAATAGTTGTATTACATTACGGATTTACACCATCTGACTTTGACATAACATGAAGAGGTAGTGTGGTGGTAAGAATAAGTCATTTTGTCGAGAGAGTGACGATTGACGATATGATTTTAAATAACTGGCATATTTGTGTGTAGTAGGTACAAGGCTTTGGGAGCAGTAATACAACTATATAAAATAATTTTATTTAAAAATAACAAAAAGAAAATAAATAAGAAAGGAAGGATAAATAAGACCTCCTTCATCTTTTTTAAATATAATTCCGAAATATTTATCGGGAATAAGAACTAGGAGACAATCTCCACATTTTATAATTTTTCTTAATTTCCTAACAACAAACCTACCGATATAAGAAATTATTTCTTCAGCATTGGTTGTCAATTTCGAGGGGTTAAAAATATAGTCATGACCTTTGTCGGTAAATAAATCATTATATGGGGGGAAATCTATAGGAGAGACTTCTACATCTTGAGTGCAGTACATGTTAATTTTATTTTCGTATCGTACTTCAGTGTGTGTTAAAATTTTTATATCCTCTAAAGGTAGACAATTGCCTGATTCAATACCTTTTATATCCCCATGTATCACAAGTCTCTTGTAGGCACTTTGAAATTGAATCGCTGTTGGTTTATTATTAAAGCCATGTTGTATACCTACCCATACTGTATAGAAGGGGTGACACACAGCATTGCAGACGAATAGGTCTGGCACGACCAAGTGTCTATTTACTCAATACCACCTTAAAGACCGCTATGCTGTTATATTTCTTCTGGTCTGTCTTTTAGTTAGCCCATGTAGCAGGCAGGAGGGTAACGCATCTGTATAGCCTCTATGTAAATGTCTATGAGCATTAGTAATTATCCAAGCCACTTATTTGAAATCCTATACTATGTTAGGGGAATAATAAAACGAGCGAATAAAAAATAACTTAGCGACTGATGATGAGATACTGTATTAATAACTTGAGCGGTAAAAAAATAAGTAAGCGAAAAATAAACTAAACTAACGACGAATCTTGGCTAATAATAAAATTCAAAACGAGCTTACAAAACGTGAGCTGCGATTAATCCATTTGACGTATTAAAAATGTAACTGAGCGACGAAATTACTAAGTGAGCGACTAAAAATACTAAGTGAGCGACTAGAAATACAAAGCGGGCAGCGTTAATATTAAGTTAGGAGACTATTTTTCCAAATGAAGTTTTACATAACGAGCTGCTATAAAGTTCAGTTTGAGCTACGTTTTGCGAGCTGCTTTATTACTGTTTGGATGACTGATAATCTATTTGAGTTGTTATGTTTTTTATACTGATATTATTTTTTAATGAAAACTACAGATTATTCGCTGCGCGCGAATTTGAATAGCGCGCGGCTGGGCGACGAATCAACGAAATTTCAACCCAATCGGTCAAGCCTTTTAAAATTTGTGGATTGGCTAATCCTTGTTTTTGCCGGACATGTACTGGGGATCGTTTTTGGGGCCGACCCTCACTAGACCCCCCTGATCCTCAAGGGGTTAACTGGGGTCACTTCCAAAAACCCCTTATTTTTGCCGGACATGTACTGGGGATCGTTTTTGGGGTCGACCCTCACTAGACCCCCCTGATCCCCAAGGGGTTAACTGGGGGTCACTTCCAAAAACCCTTTATTTTTGCCGGACATGAACTGGGGATCATTTTTGGGGTCGATCCTCACTGGACCCCCTTGACCCCCAAGGGGTCAACTGGGGATCACTTCCAAAAACCCCTTATTTTTGCCGGACATGAACTGGGGATCATTTTTGGGGTCGACCCTCACTGGACCCCCCTGACCCCCAAGGGGTCAACTGGGGGTCACTTCCAAAACCCCTTATTTTTGCCGGACATGAACTGGGGATCATTTTTGGGGTCGACCCTCATTGGACCCCCCTGACTCCCAAGGGGTCAACTGGGGTCACTTTCAAAAA
>LUGF01045865.1:51545-69320 GCA_001625245.1 Calycopis cecrops
AGCTTATTTAAGTTTTTTTAAAATACGTTTTAATATTCAAAACACTTCATCTTTCGGTTACCGCGGACGTACATGATGACGCTTCAAAAACAGGCAGCGAACACGAGGTCGGTACCGGGAGAATTAATAAGCCATGCTGGTTTAGAAATGGAGGAACGTGTGTTCTTGGGGGGATGGTAAAACAGAATCGCGCGCATGCGCTCTGGATTCTTTGGATATGTCGCTGAGTTCTTGCCAGAAGCCTAGGGCCGCAAATGACATCTGCGTAGTTTAGCTTTGACAAAACCAGGGATTCCACTAATTGTATCCGCAGTTCCCGTGTCAAGTAGGGCCTTATGTTATATAATACTTTGAGACGATAAAAGCAGTTTTGAACTACTTTAGCAACATGCTTCTCAAACCTAAGGTTGGAGTTCATGATTAAACCAAGATTATTGACTTCATGGACTCTTTCTATCGTCTGATCTTTTAGAGTTACATGGATTTTACCGGGCAATGTGCTTAGCTGCTTTGTTGTACCGAACATCATGTATTTTGTCTTTGTTGGATTTAGTACTAAACAATTGCTCTTTGACCATTCAGCTATTCTGTCCAAGTCAGCGTTCAAATCCCTTAGAGCAGTTTGATATTGCGTCGGCTTAAACGATATATACAACTGAATATCGTCTGCGTATATATGGTAGTAGTAGTAATTATGTCAGCACAGTATAAAATAAAAAGAATGGGCCCCAGAATTGAACCCTGAGGCACGCCCCTCCTTATTGGTAATAGACTAGAACAGTGAGTACTACCATCGCCCTTACGCAACTCAACAAACTGCTTTCTGTCACTGAGATAACTCCCAAACCAGCACAGTGAACCATGATCAAACCCGTAGCAGCATAATTTAGATAATAGCAGCGGCACATTGATACTGTCAAAGGCGCGGGAAAAGTCCAGCAGCACCAGCAGCGTGCACATACCCTGGTCCTGTGCAGCCAAGATGTTATCTGTAACGTCCAGGAGAGCAGTGCAAGTACCACGTCCCTTTCTAAATCCAGATTGAAACGGGGGTAGTACGTTGTTATTCTCCAAATAGGCAGTCAACTGTTGACATACCACCATCTCCATCACCTTTGAAAAACATGGCAGAATACTAATGGGCCTCAAGTCTTTAAAGTAGCGAGGATTAGAAGTTTTAGGTATGGGCCTCACCGATGCCACCTTCCAGATCTCGGGAAATACAGACTGAGCTATCGAGGAATTAACCATAGCTGTTATTGCTGTGAGTGTGTGTGGCAGAGTCAGAAGAAGCATATTAAGGTTAATGCCATCGTAGCCTTCAGCGTTCGTTTTTAGACTAAGTAGTAATCGAGATACAGTGCCCTGAGTCACTGGTATGGTGGAGAAAGTGGCGGTGCCGTATTTATGAAATTCATAATATGTAAGTTGCGAGATAGTAGTGCACTCGCTCCCTGGGACATCGAGAAAGTGGTCGTTAATATCGTTCGGAACGGCGAGATGAGAAGGAAGATCTGTGTTGTGATTCTTAAAAGGACGAATAGTCGTTTTTAAATTTTTCCATAATAATTTTGGGTGCTTAATTTGCTGGTTAATATTTGACTTAAAATATGCTACTTTTTCGTAGTACAGAGACGTTTGAACTAATGATTTAAGTTGTTTGTAATAAAGCTTTTTACCTTCTATTTTATTCTTACGGTAATTGTCCAGTGCATTGTCTCGTAGTCGCATCATTAATTTGACTGTATCTGTTATCCACGGATATGAAGGGTTTTTAATAACGCACGTTTTAACACGTTCACTGCGCTGTGAGGTCTTATTGACCCATGTTGAACTTACATCCCGTGCGGCGAATTAAATAGTTCTTATTCACCTGGTGCGGAAGGCATAACTTTAAGAATTATTATTGAAAGAAAAAGACAAATAGACGTAGCTATTTCCTACTTCAATAGGAACACTTTAAAATATTTAATACAATCATGGGTCAATTTGACCTCTGCCGCACCAAACAACAAATATTACTCTCCAGTGCGGCGTGTGGCCAGTATGATCCCCCACCCTCTGCACCCCATATCGCACTAGATGCTGCGCTCGCGCCATTAGTGATGCGCTGTGCAATGTAGTGGGAGACGTTGCTCTCTAAATTAATTGAAAAAAAATACATAAAAACATTGAAGCATTAGGTAGATTTAATTTTGTGTTTGTCGGAAACTTTATTATGAAAAATGCCAAAACGCAGTCAAAAAAATTTGTTTATTTCAGTGATAGTGATTCTGAAAAAGAAAAAAAAACATTATGTTTACCGTGTTATAATATAGAGCATAAAAATAATACCTTTTTTATAAAATACACTTATTAATTGTAAATAAGTATTTTATTTCAATAGCTACCGCTAAGAAGTATAAGTCTTAGTGCTTGCCATCACTAGTATTTCGATAACTTCAGTGCGTTGTGGGGTCAATATGATACCACTAATTGTACCCTCTGTTTAGGGCAAACCAAAGATGCAATCTAAAGGCGCTGCTAACTGTAAGTTGCCAGGATGTCGAACTAGCATTCCTGAATGCAAAAAACACGGTATTGTGTACCAAAAAGTCATAAAAAATATTTATATCTAGAAATGTAAGAGAGGTTAATATGACCTCACGACGCGGACGCACTGAAAATAAGTCCTGTTTGGGGCAAAACTACCCCATAACGCACCAGTTTAAAGTTTACATATAATGTGTTCGCAGTGAACGTGTTAAGAGGCGCATGTATATGAAAAACTGATAGAACACATAGATTAAACGCGCCGACCATATCGTTTACCGAGCCCAGCCGCTGTAAATAATGCCAATCAATTAAAGATAGATGGGTGCTGAGACTGTCCTCACACAACTGTTTTAGTGGTCTAAATTTTATAATCTGGGGTTTGAATTTCTCTCTCTTGATACCTAACTCACACACGATAGCACAGTGACCATGCAAGTTAACAAAATGCTCAACACAAACGCTTTTTACTGGAAGGTCTGTACACACTAGGTCTATTAAGGTCTGACTAGTTGCGGTATAATGCGTTGGAGACGTTACAACTTGAGTGAGGCTAAGACTACTTAGAAATTCAAGTAATTTCTTTGTTTTGCATTCATTAGTGTTAAGAATATTCACATTAAAGTCGCCCAGTAATATTATGTTGTCATAATTTCTTAATGTACATATAGTATCCGTGATTGCATCTATAAAAAGATCAAGACAAAGCCACGGCGGGCGGTACGCAGTGCCTATAACTATGCGTTTATTATTAATAGTGAACGACATCCACATCTGTTCGACTGAATCATACCTGGTATCAGAGGTATGAGCGAGTGTACGCACATTAATGCATCGGTTGACGTAGAAGCCCACGCCCCCTCCACGGCCCGAACGCACAGTTAGAGGTCGCGGCACGTGTCGCAGTCTATACCCCGGAACAACAGGAGCTGTCGCGTCTTGATTGTCTCGCATCCATGTCTCATTAACCGCAAACAGATGGAAGTCATGTCTCCCCAACAATGCAACAAAATCGTCATGACCTGTACTAAGGGAACCTGCGTTTAGTAAACCAATCTTTACATATTTATCCAGCTCCGTAAATTAGTGTGTCACATAATACATTTCCGTAAGCTATATTATGTAGTAGGTAATAAACTATATCTAAGCAATACCAAGACAAAGAGATAGGTTCCGCTCATGATACTTATATTTTTGTATATACTAGCGCTATAACATACATCACAGTTGAGATTTGAGGATTTAGCGATTAATGTACTAATATAAAGTTATATGAAGAGTCAGCAAAATCATGTATAAATTTATAAGAATAATAAACATTATCCGCATTTACATCCAATATATTATATATGTCATATAAATAATAACAGTAATATGATTGATAGAACTTGTGGGTGTAAAGTGTAAAATAAATATGTAAATGCTTGTTTCGTTGATTAAGTGTAGTAAAAAATGTAGCAAAGAGACAGTAGTGAGTATAAAAACGTATTATAACAAGGTGGGTAAGTGCCCACCGAGTGAAGGGGGACCCGCCGAACGTTGACGATCGGGTGTTTCCCCCCGGGCTCGGGGTGGAGATGTCGAACCGTACGTACCGGTGGTCCGACAACGTCTCCACCAGATCCACCCGCCAGTCTCGCACGCGAGCGGCGAGCCCAGCGGTGGCGAAAGTGAGGTCCACGATGGACCCGCCCTGCCGCCGCACACACGTCTGCACTCTCCCCCTGTTCAAAAGGGAGAGCCCCGTAGAAGCCGCCCACAGCTCCACCGCCGTCCCGCGTGCGTCTGTGCGTGTGTTGCCCCACGTGACCGACTTCGCGTTGAAGTCACGCAAGACGCACACCTGGCGCGGCCTCGCCCGCCCTACCACGGTGGACAGCACTCCGAGGAAGTCCTCGAAGTCCCGGAGGGGGCGATTGGGGGAGAAATAAACCCCCACCAGGGCTAACTCTCCACACGCGGCGGCCACGTATCCCGGTCCTCTCTCTAAAAGCGAGAGAGGAGGGGAGTCCGAGGAAGGCCGCGTCGCCATTGCCACCAAGCCGTCCCTGTCACCTATCCAATGGCCAGGGACCGAGTACGGCTCAGCGACCACCGCCACATCCACCAACCACTCGGCCATGGCCTGCATGAGCAGGTTCTGGGCCGCTGCGCATTGGTTGGTGTTCGTCTGAAGGAAGCGATGGACTGACCCCATTAAACGTCCATCGCTTCACGCTCAGCTGGCGCCGCCGTCCCGGGGGCGGCGTTGGCAGCGGCGGCAGGTCGCTTTGACGTGGTCCGCTGGGCGGCCACTGGCGGCACACACTGCACAGTGCGGCTTGGCGGCAGTGCAGGACGCCGACATGTGTCCTTCCTTCCCGCAGCGGTAGCACGTGTCGGGACAGTATACACTGGCCGGGCACGTGGCCCGAGTGTGCCCGGTCCCGAAGCACTTAAAGCACCGGAACTGCCAAACTGACCAACAACCGCCCCTTGGCCAGGACAGCATTGGCCGCGACGACCGGACATTGCAGGCGTATGGCGCCTAACCCACCTCGGCCGGATCTGACGTCGCGACCATGCACAGCCTCGATGGGGCAGCCTCCTGCCGCCGCGATGGCCGCCACCACCTCCTCTTTGGTGACCGAGTCGTCAAGATCGGTCACCTCCAAGGTGACCGACTTAGTCGGTCTGGCCACCTTCGCCACGTCCGCGACGGCCTCCCGCAATTGGGTGGCGAAGAGGTCCGCGTTTTGGGCGCCCGACGTCCCCGGGAACTCGAAAATTCGGCCACCCGTCATCATCCTCCGGCAGGTGACCTTCATCCCCAGCTCTACGGGGTTGACGTGAGCCCGAGCCCTTGTCAGCACGGACTCGTACGTCTCGCCCCGCTCCTCCGCCTCCGGGGAGATGGTCACTGTTACCGCAGCGGTTTTGGGAGGAATCAGTTTCCTCCCGCCGGCACTGGCTCCCTTTGCTGCGGAGGCAGCTGGGGTGCCTTTCTTCCCCCGGGCCTTCTTGGCCTGGGGCTTTTTAGCCTTAGGCCTCTGGGCCTTGGCCTTACCCCCTTTCCCCACCACCGTCCATTGTTGGTCGGAGGGTGTGGAGGCGGAGGAGGATTCCTCCACTCCCGCTGTTGGGACTTCCATCCGCACCTCCGCTCCTACGCTAGTGCTTGGGATCGGGGCCGACTTCTTTCCCTTGCCCTTCGAGGGCTTCGAAGGCTGTGAGGGCTTCGAGGGCTTCGAAGCCTGCTGCTGCCCGCTTGGTGTCGGGCCCGCTGACGGGCTTACATCGGCCTTCGCCCGCTTGTCTGCCGCGAGCGGTGGACGCAGGCGTGGCTCCGGCAGAAGTCGACCCTCGATGCTTGCGATTGAGGCTCTCACAAACGCCCTCTCCTCCATTACCACCTTTCGGATTACTTCCTCAAGGTTGGCCAGGGTCGAGGACTCTTGCGCCACCGAGGCCCGGCGCATCGCCGGTCTCCACCTCCATTTTGCGCAGATGGTTGATTTCGGCCTGCAGGCGATCCACCTTCGCCTGCAGCTGCCGAACCTCCTCGCTCACACTCCGCTGCGCGAGTTCCTCCACGATGCCGTGCAAGCTGGTTGCACGGCATTTAAGAGCCTTCTGAAAGGTCCCCTTCAGATTTGAGGACTTGGAGGCGACCTCAGCTATCTCCTCCTTGTCCTCCGCCGCCATTTTAAGCAAATCCGCTACGGAGGGGTCCGCGTACACAACGCGCGACGCTCCGTAGCCGGCCTTGGCACGCTTGGTGCGGGCCTCCTGCTCTTTGGCGGCCACCGCCTCCTCGAGGTCCAACTGGGCCTCGACGCGCTTTTCCCGCGTCAGGCACACCCTCAGTTCGCGCTGAGCGTTCTCAGCGCGAGAAGAAGCTGCCTTTTTGGTCTTCAGCTTCTTCTTTCCCGCGGTGGAGTCCGAGGTGGACGTGTTCCTCCTTGAGAAGGACCGCTTTTTCGCGTTGCGGTCAGTGGACACCAACACTTCCGTGTCCGAGTCCGACGCCCCGGAGAAGAGCCTTGGGGTTGGCCCTGAGAAGGGCCTTTGGGTTGGCCCTGAGAAGGGCCTTGAGGTTGGCCCTGAGAAGGGCCTTTGGGTTGGCTCCGAGAAGGGCCTTTGGCGACATTGACATTTTCCGACGATTACGTATATCCGCTCAATAGTGTATACGTGCACAGTGCTCGTTAGCCGCCGGTCTGCCACTCCGTTACGGTGGTCAGACACGGCGTTGCCCAGGGATCACTACGAGGAAGTCAGCACTGTGGGGGGATCCCCAAATATAGTCTAACCTAACCTAACCCATCCAAGTATGATTCTAAAACTCAAAAAAAATTAAAAATCACAGGGGGGTCCAGTGAGGGTCGACCCCAAAAATAATCTCCAGTTCATGTCCTGCAAAAATAAGGATTTGCCAATCCACTAGGCTCGCTCGCTTCGCTCGTTCGCTGTGTATAAATATAGTCTAACCTAACCTAACCCATCCAAGTCAGAAGAAAGAATGTCAACTTCTAAAAGGCTTGACCGATTGGGTTGAAATTTCGTTGATTCGTCGCCCAGCCGCGAGCTATTCAAATTCGCGCGCAGCGAATAATCTGTAGTTTTCATTAAAAAATAATATCAGTATAAAAAACACAACACCTCAAATCTTAGATCATATAGTAATGGATAAGTCACGCAAACAAATCTTGTAACAAAATTTTCTGCCGTTTTTGGTGCGGGGATAGGGTAACTACTACATCGAAATAAATCACACATGTACCAACATATTTTGTGTTGTTACAAATGCACACTAACAAAACAGTTCAACACTAGTTTATAAAACTGCACACTATTAAACACACACAAAAACAAACGTGTAATTACATATAATAGTACACTCTAGGTGCAAAGGGTTGGAACAACAAAAAACATTATCGATATGTCGATATCCCAGAATAATTGTTTTTCTTTGCCTGATTTTTAGAGGGCGATGTCTCCGAAAAATATGTTTGTTTATATTTCTTTATGTATGCACATGTGTATTTAAGTACGAAAATATACCCGATCCATCTTTAATCATTCTGCGCTCTAAATGGCTGAATCGAACTTACTCTCTGTCTACCGCCCCGACAATATCTATTAAAATTATTACTAGTAAAAAATTATAAAATCCAATTCTTATTTGTATCGGTATAGCCCTTTAAATTCTAAGCATTATAATCATGTTGAAAAAAAAGGAACTTAAATTTACACAATAAGTCTACTTTAATACACTTTGATCATTTAATATTACTACGGATCTTCCGGAGATCGTTGAAATTTGATCTTAATTATCAAATATATTTTATGAAATAACAAAACATTCAACTTCAAAGACAATTTGACTGGCAGACAATACTAGTACGTGTAGGTATCCAAGTTGGTGGTCGGTTACAACCTTTAATCCACATAGTCTTTGAATGAATTTCTTTTGGAAATCTGAAAATTTATTGGAAAGTAGAAAAAAACAAGTCAACCTAATGTTGAAATCCAAAAGAACGTTTTAACGTACGACATTTTAATTAGTATTTTTAGTGACGTTGACCATGATTACATTATATGTATACGGTCGAAAGTCTCGTCGCTCTGCATTAAAAAATCTGTTAAAATAGGTAAAAGTGATCGCACAGTGTTTAGTGATACATCAAAAGTTGCATCTCGCCGACGTTCACACACTGGTGAAACTTGGGACAAGCCCACGCGTGGGAAACAAAAGTTATCGCCAAAAAACTAAAAGTGCAAGTTTAGTTCAATACAAAAGTGCGTGCGCCGTAAAAAAAATAATTACTATCGTGAATTTAGACTTTTTACCAATTTAAATTAGTTAAACAGTAATAAGTCACCATAAGATTAAATAGTTTATAATTAAATAGTGATTTTCAACCGTACTAAATAAGATATTATAGTGCCAGACTTATAAACATTTAGATTATTATAAAACTACCGACATTTGTGTGATAAGTAAATTACTCGCCTACGCGCCACGTATTAAGTGACATTTTCGCGTGTGTTTAACCTAACAGTTAAAACTCTCGTGTCATAGATCAACTACGCAGACGTCACAACGTACATAGACGGCTGTGTATTGTCTCCGGGAGGACGATTTATATTCCGAGACCACTCTCTTTTATAAACTGAAAATGATGTCCGGTCCGAGGCCCTGCATCTGTCATGGGTGTAAGAATGCTATCAAAGATGAAAACATAGCCTGTTCTAAATGTCACTGTTCTTTCGATCTGTTCTGTGCCAACATTAGCAAAGATGCATTCGCGACCTTTACCCCTGAGTTTGTTACGACTTGGCTATGCATTGAGTGTCGTTCCAAACTTCCCAAAGGAGATAATTCTAATACACCCATACGCTTAGCATCACAGGGTACATGCTGCGGTGGTAGCTCTCTTGGTACTACACCTACATTTGCGTCTCCGATGAGCGCCGATAATGTTACAATATTCCGAGGCGGACCGCGCCGTGTGCAACAACAAACCGACAATTTCGCTACGGACAAAATCCGTTCTATTTTTCGAGAAGAACTGGAGGAGATGATTACCAATAGGCTCTCCAATATTATCTGCCATTTTCTAGAAGATCATTCCGCTAAGTTGTCACAGTCTATAAAATTGCTGAGTGACAGAATTGATACTCTAGACAAAAAAAATTAACTATTTGTTGGGGTTGGTACAACTTCAAACGTGATGAATTCAAAAACTGTGCAATCTAAGGAAAAGCAGTCACTGCAACCGGCTAAAAAGTCTAAGGGACAAACCGTTGCAAAAAAACCCACGTCTTCATATGACGTAAGGCGTCCGGAGCAGCGAAATGTCCAAACATCTGACATTTTACAGCAAGAAGGCATGCCTGAAACTAGTGCCCCACTATCATTATCCGCTTTAAATATTTCTATACCAACATGTACCGGGCAGAGTGGGACTACACACCAACCTCATAAAACTGCACCCCGCATTTCTCTTGCTGCTTCTACTGCAGAAACCGATAATGGCGGCATTGCAAAAGACGGTTGGATAGAAGTTAGGCGTAGAAATAAGCGTTCATCACTGGCTTCGGTATTGCGCGGTACAGCGGCACGTGGTACTACGAACCTGGAGGCATCAGAAAGATGGAAATATCTACATCTTTATTTTGTGAAGCAGGGTACGCCAGAGAGCCAGGTACGCGAGTATCTTACTACCATTTGCGGTAGTGACGTTTGTACAACTGAAGCTCTCAAAGCACGTGACAATTATGCATCTTTCAAACTGGGAGTTCCTTCGAGATTTGTCGATAAAGTAATGTTACCACAAAATTGGGCAGAAGATATATGTATTAAACCATGGCATCAAAGTAATAGAGTTTTTTTAGGCCGAAATCATTAGAGTCGAACCATTCAGCCAATGACTTTCTTCTACATGTTAACAATGAACGCAATGGACACCTAAAACTATTATATCAAAATCTGCGTGGTCTGAAAACTAAACTGTATACTTGGAGGTCCAGCTTACTAAACGCCGAACAAGACTTAGTGGCTGTGACTGAGACTAATTTGGATGCTTCAGTCGATGATTCAGAGATGTTGAATGGAAATTGGAATATCTTACGTCGGGACAGACCAACTGCAGGCGGCGGAGTACTGTTGGCTGCGCGCCCTGGGCTTTCCATGAGAAGACGGCCTGATCTCGAGACGGAGCATGGTGAAGATATTTGGGCATCCCTAACTATATGTGGCATTAAATTCTTTGTATGCGTTGTATATATCAAACCTACTGCCAGTGACATAGACTATCTGACATGGTTTTGTAAAGTCGAAAGCTTAATTCTTAATTTAAACTCAATTATTATAATATTAGGTGATCTCAATTTAAAGAGCGCCTCTTTAAACATCAATAATTACTATTGTTACTTTCTTAATTATTGTAATTTGCGAGATTTGAACGAAGTTGTAAACGAGCGCGGAAGTAAGTTGGATGTGGTGTTGATTAAAAGAGGTAGTGAGGCAACCTGTGAGTATGTCGAGGGCATTGAGTTGGTTCCAATCGATTTGTATCATCCACCTTTGGACATTACAATTCTTTATACACGACACAAAGCGAATGAAAAGTTAGATCCCAGTAACGTTGATGACCGTAAAGACTGGAACTTTTCCAAAGGCGATTATAAAAGGTTATACGATGAAATGCGTTCTGTCTCTTGGCATGAGGTTCTTAGCTGTAGAGATCCAAGTAATGCCACAGATAAATTTTATTCCATTATATATAATGTATTCGATGTATCTATTCCTAAAAAAAAGAGACAAAATTTTGTTAATAGACGATATCCCGTTTGGTTTACATCTGATATTATTAGAGACGTTACAATTAAAATTAAATTGCATAAAAATTGGAAACGCTCTCGTTGTGAAGAAACGCACGAACAGTTTAAGTTATTACGAACGGATTTAAAGTTTCGTATCCAAGACGCCCGCAAATCTTATTGCTGTTTTGTAGAAACTAATTTAAAAAAGGACCCTAAAAAGTTTTGGCAACACATATCGAGCCTAAGATCTAAAGGAGGATTTGAACCGAATGTTCTTTACAACGGGGAGTCTTTTTCGGGTGTGAAAGCCGCTAATGCCTTCGCTCATTATTTTGCCAGTGTTAAGAGATCGTTTCGGCTCCTGTATCAGCGTCAAATATTGTAAAGAACTGCATGTTGCTATTTAATTTAAGAAGGCGTCTATATTTATTCACATGTACTGAGTTCACGTATGTAAAATATCCGCCATTAAAGTTAAGTTACTTCACGAGACACAAGCCTTTTTAATTTACTCCTGATAGACTCCGCAACAGCCAGTGTATTTATTATTTAGACTTACGCGATTTATACCTTAATGCAGAAAGTGTTGATATTCCACTTCCCATTCTTACTCCCATAGATATCGAAAAGGGTATTGATAAACTTAGAAGTGGTTGCTCTACCGGTCCGGACAACATACCTGCGTACATCCTAAAGGGTTGTAAGGAAATTATTGTGGCGCCATTGTGTTACATTTTTAATCTTTCCCTGCGTACTGGTGTTTATCCCGAACAATGGAAGTTATCTCGTGTAACTCCTATTCCCAAAACCAGCGATAATTCATCTGTCGAGACGCATAGGCCTATAGCCGTTCTTTCAACTGTAGCCAAAGTATTTGAATATCTGCTCCATGCTTCTATTAACAAAAAGGTAAATATGTGCCTAACAGATACCCAGCACGGTTTTCGCGCAGGACGGTCTGTTAATTCAAATTTGCTGATACACACAAATGTTATATCAGAAATACTCGACTCCGGAAGGCAGGCTGACGTTATCTACTTTGATTTTTGCAAGGCTTTTGATAGGGTAGATAACGATGTCCTCCTTAATAAATTAGCAGCAGTAGGGTTCTGTCCAGCTTTTCTCAAATTTATGGCAGACTATCTGCGGGACCGCAAACAGTTAGTCAGACACGGTTGCTTTGAGTCGAAGCCCTATATCACACGTTCAGTCACGTCAGATCAGTGCTTGGTCCCCTGCTGTTCTTAATCATGATTAATGATCTTGTAAATAGTGTCGTAAATGCAAAATGTTTATTATATGCTGATGACCTGAAGCTAATTATGGATATAAGAAGTAACGATGATTGTGTAAAATTGCAAAGTGATATAGACGCCGTTTGCCAATGGAGTAGGGACAATCGGCTACTTTTCAATACAGAAAAATGCCATGTGATGACCTATACCCGGAAACTACGGTCAATCCTTAATAAGTACACTTTGGCCGGTCAAGAAATATCTCGAGTAAATTCCATAAAGGACTTAGGAGTAGTGTTTGATCGCGGTCTAACGTTTAAGGAACACACTTGTGCTCTTACCAGAGAAGCTTTTAAGCGTTTGGGCTTTGTCTTACGTAATGCTCGTGATTTCAAGAATTCACAAGTCATTATGCTTCTTTACACCTCACTAGTTAGAAGCAAACTTGAGGCTAGTGCTTGCGTCTGGAACCCTTATACGTCAACACAAGCATTCATGCTCGAAAAGGTGCAAAAGACGTTCCTTAGGTTTTTATTTAAAAAAATATATTACTTTTATCCTCACATGTACCCTACTAACTATCTATTAGGGACCCTGGGACTGAATTCATTAGAGGTGAGACGAGGCTACGAACAACTTAAGGTAGCATGCAA
The DNA here is from genome assembly GCA_001625245.1 of Calycopis cecrops. Classification (NCBI taxonomy): domain Eukaryota; kingdom Metazoa; phylum Arthropoda; class Insecta; order Lepidoptera; family Lycaenidae; genus Calycopis; species Calycopis cecrops. The sequence continues at coordinate 64,276 of LUGF01045865.1, forward strand.
AGCCTTTCGTGGACATATAGATTGTTCCGAGCTCCATAATCTGTATTGTCGATTTTATGTGCCAGGAAATTACCGTCGTATTCGTCGCCACAAACTCTTTGCACAACCAACGTGCCGCTCGATAAGCCGAGCCCAGTCCCCAGTGTGTCGCACTCTAGAAGCGCTTAACGCTCTCCTACTGGACCACCCTGAGTGTGACTTATTCGCAGATAAATGGAACGATATCATGCGCGCTTGTCTGCTATTCTGTGAGGATAGATATGCAAGAGTGTCTACGGTACCTATTTAGTTCATAAGTTAAATGTTAAATAATAATTATGTTCTTTTTTTTTTAAGCAAGTTATGTAATTTAATTGGTGTGTAACCGTTTTATGTAACTTTAAATAAATAAATAAATAAATGATATTGATCAACATTTTTTATCAGATCGACATCTAAATCGCGAAAATAAATTAACCGTTCCATGTTCCATGTACGTATAAGTATATTAACAAAGTTAGGGCCAAAAATATTACTCTTCTCTATTAGTCAAGCAAAAATCTACCAATTAATTAAATAAACAGAAACGCGCACTGCGACTTTGATTTCTCGTTTGCTCCATAAACCATAAAAAAAGTTTAAACTCATTTCCTATCAAAAGTATTTTTCATCGACATCACTAACAGAAGTTACTGTCTCTTCACTCAAATTTTGTAAAAAATATGACATTTAAAAGTGAGGTGTATAGCTGTATACCATATTCGAATCTAAAACACGAGACTTATGGATGAAAATCGTAAATCAGCAGTTATTAAATCCAAAATGGTGAAATTGTCTCGTGAGGAATATTGATGACGTAGCCAGTACGGCCACGTCATCAATATTCCTCACGAGACATGTGCGAGTGAGAGATCATTTTATCGTTTTTCCAATCTGAATCTAATTAATGTATGATAAGGATTAAAATATATTTTTTCTAAATGACGTATCTCGTGTAAACTGTAATTTTTTTTTCGTTACATTCCAAAATGAAGTAAGTCAAGTTTGTGTTATACAATTATAGATCTATTCATTTGGTATACAAGGATGAAAATTGCATGATGCTAATAAACTCCTCTGCGAATTTGACTCGGATTTTTTTCCGTAATCGATATTACAAGAATGTCTTGTTATATCGATTACTATTATCGTAAATGTTTTAATAATTCAATTTAAATAGAAATCAACTATAATAAAATAAAAAAATACTAACAAATGAAAAGTTATTCCATCTTTTAAGAGATTGGATGTATTTGACCTTTTTTTACAAGAGTAAACCGCACAAAATGGCATTTTTATAGGAGCACTTTTTGACGTCCTTTCGATATCTTTCCGATGCACGTAATGTACTGTATAATCGATTTTTCAACTAGTTTTTATTGACGCATTAGATTGATTGATCTAATGCCTTGGCAGAGGGGAACGCCTTAGCGTGGCGTATCCTTTACTAAATGATCTAAGCCTCAAATAGATTATCAGTCATCCAAACAGTAATAAAGCAGCTCACAAAACGTAGCTCAAACTGATCTTTATAGCAGCTCGTTATGTAAAACTTCATTTGGAAAAATAGTCTCCTAACTTAATATTACGCTGCCCGCTTTGTGTTTCTATTCGCTCACTTAGTATTTTTAGTCGCTCACTTAGTAATTTCGTCGCTCAGTTAGATTTTTAATACGTGAAATGGATTAATCGCAGCTCACGTTTTGTAAGCTCGTTTTGAATTTTATCATTAGCCAAGATTCGTCGTTAGTTTAGTTTATTTTTCGCTCACTTATTTTTTTACCGCTCAAGTTATTAATACAGTAGCTCATCATCAGTCGCTAAGTTATTTTTTATTCGCTCGTTTTATTATTTCCCATTTAAAACGATATGTTAGAACCTATCTAAATTATTTCAAGAACCGGTAAACCGTTATTAGAATTATGATTTATAATTACAATACTATTATAATACACTTAGTAATCATTATTATATTAAGAAAAATAAGAAATTATAATCATCATTATAAAATAATACCTGTAGGGCTATCCGTTCACCTCTCAATTGATGTTGAATCTGTGCTTTTTTCGTGTGATTTCCAATTCTGATTCTTATAGTACAATATATTGGCGCTAAAATGAGAAAACACAATTAACAATCGTATAAAAATGGCAGATTCCAAATTCAAAAGTAATATTTTTTTTATTTTTAATGGTAACATTATTTATGGCCAGACAAAGTATTTCAACAATAGGTAGAATTTTAAATAAACTCAGTTTTGTTATTATCCTGCACATTCAATGCTCTCAAATTTTGGTAAAACTTGTCCCTAGACTTAATTTGAATAAGTAATGACTCTACCAATAGCTTGCCATTCTATTCAATTTGATCGTTCCCATAAATTCTACAATACCCCAAAATATTTTAAATTCAGAAACAGGTACAGACTTCTACGTAAGAAATCTAGCTCGTGGAGTATTAGAATTATTCGCTACATATTTTATTTTATCGCCATATTTGTTGGTACACTCTCCAGTCGACAACCAACTCTTTAACCAGCACTACCAATTAACCAAGTATTACCTATTACCTATAAGTTTTCAGTGTACCTAATGAAGTAATAAATACGAACTTCATATAATGCCTTTTCCTTGAACATATATCCATTAACATATTATAACTCAAATCATATACCAGGTATTACACAAGTGCCTCAGACGCCCGACTAATTTGAGTTCCGTTGAGAGTATAGTTAAAATATGAAGTAGTTTCCGCTTCCTAGTAAAAGTCATAACGTGCAATTTTTTAGTATTTAATCAAAAATAATGTCATTTATGTTAATATTGGATACAGAAAGGAGGAATTGGTGGCACTAGCTCGAAAAAGTAAAATACTCACTCTGAATAATCTGGGTTTTTCATCTGATAGTAATTTTTACATCAATGATCATCTAACAGCGTACAATAAATCCCTTTTAAGTAAAGCGAGAATTTTGGCCAAAGAAAAAAACTTCAAATTCATCTGGGTCAATCACTGCAAAATTTTAGCACGAAAAACAGAAACATCGCACATCATTCAAATAAAAAGAGAAGAAGACTTATTGAAAATAGCATAATAACTCATATGCAATCATTTATATTACAACTAATCGCTACTAAAATAATTTTATATCTAACAATATTTCTCTTCAACTTTCTAATAAGCAGTTTGAGAACCACTGTTATTTTTAACCAAACAAGGATATTTATAACCGCTCAAGGAGTTATCAGCCTATCGATCGGTGTACTGTTGGACAATATCGGTAAGGACACACGTTACATCTCGTTGCCGTTCGGGTCATTTTCGCGTAACTTTAATTTAACACAAGATCATACTCACTTGCACATTCATAAAATGTTAGCATATTATTTTTTCACTTATACCCGCATTATAATATTAAAATTTAGTTCGTCTCTAAGACTTTTTTTCTTTGTACTTGGGCATGTACTGTTCTATTTTGACACACGCGAGACGGTATGGTACGTTTTAAATGGTTAGTTTTAGTTTATATTACCAAAATACTCGAGGGCTACGCACTAAAACTCATGAGTTTAAACGAAATTTAACTATGAAACAATTTGGCATTATTTCTCTCACTGAGACCTGGTTAACTGATGGTATCAGTAGTGACGAGCTTTTTGACGAGCGTTATATAGTGTGGCGGCGCGACAGGGACTATCAACGTACTAAAGAGAGGTATGGTGGAGGTGTACTTTTAGCAGTTACTCGCAGCCTGACTGCTGCAGAGCGGCCTGAGTGGTCCTCTTCAGCGGAGGATTTGTGGGTTACGGTTTCTTTTACACAATCTAGTCGTGCAATCAGTAAATTACACCTCTGTACAATTTACCTCTGTGCCGAAAAACTAGGTAACACCTTTAATATCCAACTTTTAAATTTCACTAATAATCTATCAAATATAATTAACTCATGTCCGGAGGACTTGTTTATAATAATGGGAGATTTCAACTTAAGTAACATCATTTGGCTTAAACATTATGATCTTCTGAAGCCATCTTGTTTAAGCAATGCAACACAGGTTTTATTTTTTGACACAGTTTCACAGTGTAATCTACAGCAATATAATTATTGCTACAACGTAAATAATAGATTGCTTGATCTTGTGTTCAGTAACTCTGAACTCGTTAATACTGCGTGTGATGACCCACTAATTCCCGAGGATGTCCATCATAAGGCTTTAGACATTCTACTGACCATCAATATGGAGGAGCCCATTAAATCTAAGCCTAGGTTAAAATACTTCTTTGAATCAGCAGACTATAACAAAATAAACTCTTTTCTTGGGTCTATTGAATGGACAGAACAATTATATAACGCTTCGCTTGCTGACGCTGTAGATTTTTTCTACCAATGCCTAAACTATGTTTTAAGCCACTTTATACCGCATAAGACTTTTAGCGCATCAACGTTTCCTCCCTGGTACTCAGCTGCCTTAATAAAGGTACTTAAAGAAAAACGTAAATTCTTAAAGAAATTTCGCAATTATGGTAATGTTGATGATCACATGAGTTTTACTACACTCAGAAAGAGAGCCAAGTCTCTTGAAGTCGATTGTTATTTAAAATATATTAATAGAATGGAAGAAGGAATTATTAAAAATCCAAAGCTATTTTATACCTTTATCAAACGCAACAAAAAAGGCACTAATTCTTTGCCATCCACCATGTCATACAATGGAGTTTCCGCCGATAGCGGTGAAGTCATTTGTAACTTATTCGCTACCTATTTTCAGTCTATTTTTTCACTTACTACTCCTACAACCAACGTGACAAATAATGACACAACTGACCGAAGTACTCCTCCTCATATAATTAATGACATCGAAATTACTCCAGCTCTTGTGTATGAATTACTTTCGACCATTGATAAGTCTGAAGGAGCTGGGCCTGACGGTATACCACCGACCTTTATCTTTAACTGTGCCGTTTCCCTGACTAAGCCCTTACATATACTGTATCAGCGCTCTGTGAAAGAGGGCATTGTTCCTGCCT
>LUGF01045865.1:80019-99234 GCA_001625245.1 Calycopis cecrops
CGCATTTCATGCAATCCACTCCAATCAGTTGTCGTCAACATTTCATACAGTAATATATAATCGGCTTTATAAAATTCCACTGTGGTCTAACACTGCTGCGTCCCTCGTCCGCGGACAGCGGCGGGGGCGGGGGAGGCGCGGGGGCGGGCCGCACGCGCACCGCGAGCGGCGGGTGCTGCCGGTCGACGGGCACCAGCGCCTCGTCCGTTCTGTCTTCTTTGTTCCGGTTGTTGTATGATTTCACTGCTTGTACAATCTTGTTTTTGACTATATAGTGTTCCTGAGCTCCACTACTATTGGTTTAACACTATTTTGTGGTCCTGGATTACGGGAAACTTTGATTATATCTGAATCTTCTAAGTCTATTTTAATTTTTTTACATAAAGTTTTGAAAATGTTTTCTAGATTTTCCTTTTCCTTTTTTGGTACATTTCTGATTTCCAGTGTGTTTGCGCGTTGAGATTGTTGTATGATGAATAGCTGGTTTTCCAGTGATTCGATGCGCCGATCAATTTCCTCCTTCTCTCTCTCTATCATCTTCAATTTCTGGTTGAGAACTAGCACACTTTCCGATATCGCTTCTGTTGATTGCTGCAATTCAGTGTTTATTTTTTGTATGTCCTTTACTTCGTTTTTTAAGTGTTTTAAATCTTTCGCGAGTTTTTCGATTATTTCTCGTTTCCAGTTTCCGAGCATGTCTCTTATTTCGTCTCTGAAACGTTTAAAAGCCTTATTCATTTCTTCTGCAAAAACGGGTTTTTTCCTGCAGGTAACGTTCTCGGTTGGCGTGTTGGCAACTGGAGATCTGTTTGATTTGGGTCGGTCCATTATAGTCTCTGTTGCTAGTTGGTCTATGTTACTATTTTTTTGTGCGTGGCCGCTTTGGATGCGCCCGTTCGGCACGAATGTCGCGAGCGAAGTGATAAATAGCTCTAATAATAACTATACTCCTAACTTTTCATACTCTAACTATCCAATCGGTAAACTAACCACAAATAAAATTGTATTTTTAAATTATAATGTATACCTAGATGTAGATGAAAGTCTTATTTTCAAGTTAAAATTACTGTAATATAAGCATAGCATTCCAGAAAAACCAGCGTGGTTTTTGGTCTGCTTATTACTTAATATTGTAATGTTTTGAAAATAATTAATTATATAAAAAAGTGAATTTCTCCAAAAATTGTTAAGCAATAATTGGTCTAAGAGTGGTGACTTCGATGGCATGCCCCCTATATTGTTAGATTTTGTGCAGCTTCATTAGTAACACCACTTTGATTAAATTTTGATAAGTCGTTGAAGGAAGATATATTTTCTGAGCTCTGGAAAGTAGCGAAGAATACCCCTGTATAGAAATCAGGAGATAAAAATGTTGTCTCGAACTACCGCCTAACTACTAGACTGCTTCTGCTCTGCTAGAATTAGGGTTTGACGATCCACTTTGCTTACTTGCTTCGCCCGCTTGCTGAACTTATGCATAGCCTTTTTATGTATACGCAGGAGAATACATTTACATACGATGTCTAGGAGCCAGGGTGGCCCCTAGATCTATGTTGGACTGGACACTTAGACACACTTGCAATACTGACCCCTGCTATAATGGGAGGGACCCAGGTCTACAAGCAACAGGATCCCTCCAGAGACAGGCTGGCCTCGAATGCGAAAGTCTCTACATTTACAAAATAGTTTATAAATTTTACAATTTTTATAAAAGGGTTAAATTATTTCACCTCTACATATTATATTCTAAGACCTCAACATAATAGGCTATTAGTTACATAATTATCTAAAGCTATGTAACAACATTGATACAAGTGTGTCCCTCACTGTAAAGGTTTCCGTTTTAATGTTTTTTCCTATTATAAATAACTTTTATAATTATAGGAGAGTATACCTCATTTTTTTACTAAAGTTGGCTTGAAATATAAACTGTCGGACCCCACTTTTATTGAAAAGGGCTGGACAATTCTGCCAATTGAAACAGTGGTGCAGAAGGTTTGTTACACAACATTAATAAATAATTATTTTATAGAGAAATTCTATACACATGCGATAATGCGGGCAAAAAGCCCGTACCTTTTGTATTACTTCGTTTCTTTAATTTTTAGATACATAGTAGTAGATTTGTAGTGCTCGATTATTTATATTAGCCTTCTTGCTTACAGCTACTAGACCAAGTCTACGTTGTTTGACATTTATTTTATATTTAGGATGAACTAAAGCTTAAAAACAGTAGAACAATAAAATATTAGAAATTAGGAAGCGTAAAAATAGTTCCCCACTTGTAGAGTAACTGTAATTTAGATTATATTGTTATTTAGACTTTTTATTATTTTCGAGTCCTCTATAACATTTTAATGAGGATATTAGAAATTGGTTATATTGTCGTTACTAACTTTCATAGCCATTTTCATATAAAGATGCGCCCAATGATCTTACATATAATAGGGTAAATGTGGGATAGGTAGGGGGATATACGAGACATGTACGAGATCTGCGCTGACGGTGTTTAGTGTTAATGTAAGCCCTCCCCTTCCCTGTCATTAGTCGACGCCGTGCACTTCTTTCGGTCGGATGTGTCGCGTGTTATCCAGAGGGAAACGGTTTTCGTAATTACGTTTTTGTGAATTTGCATTACCTATAATATTCAATTCCTTTGAACTTTCGTGAATATGGGGTAAGTGTTTGTTTTTATGTATTTATATTGTGTATAATATGTTAAATGTGAGTACCTACTTAAAAGAATTTTCAGTATTTTTGAATATGATTTAATGTTGAATAGGAAGGCGTCTATCCCCCACAAAAAGGATAGACACCTAAGTTTTTGTCAGTATAGATGCTCCTAGAGGCATCTATCCTACAGTGCATCATCCATGCTATACATTGTTTTCGTACAAGTGAAGTTAAAGTAACCATTATTTTCTTGTTCATTACAGACAATAGATATGCCACGCAAATACGTACGCAAAATAGGGGTACAGCTCCGAAGCGTATGGACTGAAGACGCTCTTAAAACTGCTTTTGAAGAGATGAAGGAAAACAAGTGTTTTCTTAATTAAATATCTCGGTGCTATGACATTCCATCTAGTACTCTAAAGAGTCGATTTGTGAAGCAAGTTACGAAAAAAGTAACATTAGGTAAGGTTAATTAGTAAAAATAATTTTGAATGTTGTATTTTTTATGGTATAGAGGGGCAAACGAGCAGTCGAAGCCATTTTAATGTCTACCGACGTCGATTATTAATTTTCGGATAAATTTATTTTAGGTGAACACCCAGTTTTGGACTTCGACAATGAAAAACGACTCGTGGTACATGTTCAAAAACTAGAAAAAGCAGGGTTTCCTGTAACGCGTGATATGATACGAAGATTGGCGTTCGAATTCGCAGAAAAACTTAACATTAAACATAATTTTGATAAAGAAACTCGCAAAGCTGGTCCTCATTGGCTGCTGTCTTTCTTGGAACGTAATTTGGAGCTAAGCGTAGCTCAGTAATATAAACAAGCATATACCTAAGCTTGCAGGATTCTGAAGCCCAGGGGATAATATCCATATTTACGCGTATTTTACAAAACACATCATTATCTCGCCTATGCAATGAAAACGAGTTCCAGTTTTACGACTTTTTTGTGACGTTACTACTTTCATTGCGTGTTCAGAATGGATTTGACACAATAAGAGCAATACTTAACAGGCAATGTATCATGTTTAAAACGTTTGATCTATTTGCAATTTAAGGTGACATTTTTGTTCTAATATTTTTAGTTTTTAATTGAAAATACATTGAATGTAATTTTTCTTAGTACATACCGATGGTATGTGATGCCACAATTCTTGTAGTTTTTTAATTTACTCCTATTTTTGCACACAACCACTGAACAGCTACACATTTTGGAAAAATATGGAGATGTCACATAAACGCTTGTCAATAATAGACTGAGAACGAATTTGAACGATGCTGTCCTATTGACAATAACTTACCATCCCTGCCGTGCCGTTATAGCCTCTCTATTCTTTCTTTATATCTCTATTGTAGTGTATGACCCTGGGTCCTTCAGATAAACGGTGTTACCTCAATGAGTCACTGGCTCACTACTACACACAACCTGGAGCGCAAGCTTACGTCCAACTCGTCTGGCCGTCGTTACAAGACTGCCGTTGACAATTAGCTCCCTCCAGTGTGGTACGCGAGACAATGTATTGTATCTATTCTATAGATATAAACACCACAGGTACAAACACTAGAGTATCCATTGTATAGATACAAACACTACAGGTACAAACACTACACCTATGATCACAGGTAATGATTCGGTTTAAAATACCTTCATTATTGTGCCGGTTTAGTAATGTAACGCAGCAGTCGACGCGCGTTTGCCGGTTTGCTTCAGTCAATTCGTGACGTATTTTACCTTTCAAGCTTTTTAATCTTCCCAATTTGCTTCAAGTGAATTAGGACAGTTTTATCACTAACATCGCAACCTGCAGCTAACTCGGACGTGGTTAGCGATAGATCCACTTCCACAATAGCCTTCACCCCTTCATTATCAACTTAGGTCTCAGGCCGTCCCCGGGGCTTGTTCTGCAGGTCGAAATTTCTAGAACGAAAATGTTGGAACCACAAACGAATTGTGTTTTCTTTTGCAACACGACCGCCATACACAACATTAACCCTTCGAGTCGTTTCCGCAGCACTAGTGCCACATAAGTAAGTAAATGAACAGAGACAAAGCTTCATACAACCGCGTCGATCACAATATACTACTGCAAGCAAACGGCGCATGTGTGCGTGTCAACTAGGCGCGTGTCACGTACGAGCCGCTACTGGAAAAAACGTTTATTGACGTTCACGCAGTTGACAAACGAAGGGCTCCCACAACGCCGAGTGCGTTCTTATTTAGGATTTTTTTATTATTTTAAGTAAATTTAGCTGTAAATAGTATATATATAAAAATGCTAAACCCATAAAATCGAACGACTGTACCAAACTGGTTAATATTTTTTTTATTTTTGCGTTCGTTATGACAGGGTTTATATTATGTAGGCAGACATTTGAAAACAGTGCAGAAATATTTAAAAACGGATTGAATAATCCTCGAATAATCCTATTTTTTTTTACTAAAGGAATAACATGAAAGATCCTTCACGCAACAAAGAAGTTACCGTGACAACAAAATATTTAATATAGTAAATTATAATTAAATACAATTTGTATAATGGTTGTGTACTGTACAATTTATATAAATAATACTATAAAACAAAAGGATATTTCATATTTCAATTCTCCAAAGTAGTCTACTAGGTAAGTAAAGGAATTCAGATTATAGCTATTAAAAATTTGATATCTTGTTTACGTGGGTCGCACAATCCTATTAGAAGGATGTAAGTTTCGTAAATATTCGAAACCGGCATAAAGTGACAGATGTGTTGTCGCGTTTCATGCTGTGTGTAAGTAGCCGGTGGCCCTTGGGGTGGAGGAGGAAGGAATATCTATGCATATTATAAAACTGTAGAAGACTTTATTCTGTCTGTGTCTTGTGCGGCTTTCACGCAAACCCTACTAAACGGATTTTGATGAAACTTTTTTTGTTAATACTGGTATTAGTACTCGGTAGCATTTAGGCAATAATTTATCAACGGTACAAATATATTGTATACCAAAATCTGTTTTTAATACCTAAACTCGTTTACCTTAAAACGACAAGGTATACCAAAAAATTAATAGCGTACCAAAAAACGAATGCGTAAAAAAGTATGTATGCAACGCCATTAAAAAAGTGCGTTTATCTGATAAAGTTATGCTCGAACTTTAAAATGTAATCGAATGCCAAAATTAGTAAATGTCTACCAAATTCAGTACACCCAATTTACGCGCCAACGCTACCAAAATAAATTACAACGCTTGCAATAAAACGTAGGTATAGACTAAAAGAAATTTTTTCGCGCCTTTGGTTATACTCGCGGCTCAAAATGTCGCCGCGCACCCGCGTGTGCTTTTGCCGCGCAGACAATCGTGTCACGTCAAGGAGAGCGTTTGTGCTGCATTTCATTCAGTGATAGCTGTGTTTTGAGCTTTGTGCTGTGATTGTTGTTTATCGATTATGGATGAACAATTAGCAGGGCCCAGTAGTGCCCCAGATGAAGTTCCGCTTCTTTATTCCGCATCGGAGTCGGAGAAAGATGAAGACGAAGTGGAACAGCCGAAAAAACGTCGCAAGCAGGGTAGAATATGGTCGTTTGACAGAAAGTTTTCAACCGTTCGAAGCGCTGAAGAATTTATCAAGAAAGAAAATACATGGACTGTTGCAAGAGTACATTGTACAACAGAAGGCGTCAAGCGGTTTTACCGTTGTAACAAAGTGAAATATCGGTCGGCAATTCAATGTTCTGCGGCAGTTTATCTACTATTTGATGCCTCTAGTGATGACATGATATTATTTCGCTGTGAAAAATGTCATGATCATGACAATATTGAATCCCGGTCTACAAGTGGATTAAATGAAGTGACAAAAAGTGAAATAAATAAACTTTTTGAAATGCTTTTAAATCCGAAGTCTATTTTGAAGAGTTTGAGCAAGAAAGAAGGACTGATTCAGCCGACTATATTACAATTATGTAATTATCTTAAAATATTACGTAAACAAAAATATGGACCCACAGTTATAAGTTTAGGAGAACTTGAATTATGGCTGAAAACGAACTCTCAGATACCTGATAATGATCACACACCGTTTGTCGTCGCATATAATATTTCAGAAGACGACTCAGATCCTAGCTTTCAGTTTATGATATCCACAAAATATTTAATTAGTCTATCACGACAGTGTGCTGTTTTGCACTCAGATGCAACTTACAAGCTAATTTGGCAGGAGTTCCCAGTGTTAATTGTAGGAACAACCGATAAAGATAAACACTTTCGCCCTTTTGGATTGGCAGTTACAACAACAGAGCAAACAAGAGATTTTGTATTTCTATTCACATCCTTAAAGAACGCTGTCTTCTCCTTGTATTCTTTCGAGTTAACTTGCAACGTTTTGGTGTGCGATGCTGCCAAGAGTATTCAAAGAGCATTCGCCCTTGTATTCGGCCCGGATATAACCATACGAATGTGCTGGGATATAACCATACGGATGCAAGCAAAAGTAGAGCAATGCGTGCAAAAAGAATCACAAAAAGAAATTCTAGAGGACATTGATGACTTGCAGTGTGCTTCAACTCAAGAGGTGTTCGACCGAGCTTGTGAGCACTTCCTGGACAAGTGGAAAGACGAAAAAGTTTTTAAGACATACTTTGAAACAGTATGGCTCATACAAAATCGGTACTGGTATTTAGGTGCATCCCCAGGCACACCTGCTACAAACAATGCCTTAGAGGCTTTTAATAAAGTTATCAAAGATGGAGGAACACTACGCGAACGCCACCCTATTGCTCGATTCTTAACAGTTGCCTCTGATATGGTCAAGGATTGGTCTAATGAGTATGTGATAAACAGCGGGAAACATATTGCTAATTCACCAACAATTTCTTTAAAGGTATGGACGGAAAGTTATCAGTGGGCAAAATTATCGAAAAAAGTGCCAATAAAGAAAAGCACTGACTCAGTCTGTTCTTACAGAGTTCCAGCTGGTGCCGATAAGGAGTGCACAAATTATGAACGACAATGGGACTCTTTTGAAGAGTACAAAGTACAACATTTTTCCGAGTGGGAAGTAACTTTACCTCAAAATAAAAATGATTGGCTGAATGGCACATGCAACTGCCCAAAATATCTGAAAGATTATATTTGTAATTTGGTTTAGCCATTCGGCTAAAGTATGTGGAACCACCTGCAGAAGCGAGAACTATTCCTATTGGACAAAAACGCAAAAGAGGACGGCCTTCTAAAGCAAAAAAAGCTTTATTAATTCAATAAGTAGTTGTTACCTTACATTTCGGTTACTATTGTTATTTTAATAAATGACGTACTTATCTATGATTAATCGCTTTTATTTTATTCCATCTACTAATTCTTCATCCTTCTTCCTGACTAACAATACAATTCAAAATTCTATATTTAACTTCCCTGGGCCCTTGGGGGTCCGCGGCGAAAGGGTTCCTCAATGACCTATCTGGACGTCTCATTTCCCACTTTGCATCACAAACTTTAAAATAGGTACCCTTATGTTAATATTTGACAGTCTATTGAATAATTAAATGCTTTTCAAAATGTGGGCAAACTTAGCTTATTTTGGGAAAACAAAACTTTTTAAGGAGCATATATTTTATTAGAGTAATTAAATGGTAGTATTTAGATAACATTTCTGTATAAATTGGAGTTAAATTTTGGTAAACATTTACTATTTATTAGATAATTACATTATTATTTGTCTCATGTGCTTTAATTGGCTAACGTAAAATTAAATAAATGTATGCGTTTTAGTATAAAATAGGGTGTCAAATTTTGGTAGACATTTACCTTTTTTGGGTTAAAAATAATTTTTTTTGGTTTGCGATTTTTATTTAATTTGGTATTTACAATTAAACCGAAGCCATTTATCAATATATAAAATGCTTCAGTCGATATTTCAACTTCAAATACACTATTGTACGGCAAAATAATGAGTTGACAATTCGGCCACATAACAATACACGTTACCATGACAACATATTTTCCATTGATGACAAGATAGCGTATATAATTAGTAGAAACGCGACAGCCAGCTGTCACTTTACGCGGGTCTCGTGTAAGCGAGAGGTACCGAGTGACCGAGAGGTCGCGTTTCGTGCGGTGTGTTAGTAGCCGGTGGCCCACGGAGGTGGGAGGAGAAAAAGGGGCAGCGCATCTGTATAGTCTCTATGCAGATGTCTATGGGCGTCGGTAGTCATGAAAATGGCTACAATTTCTCGTTTGCCCCCTATACCATAAAAAAAAAAAAAAACCTATCGTGCCGACACAATTCGGCTACATGCATGCATGCACTGGCACTGCACGTGGCACTATCTTATTGAACAAATAAACGATGTTTTGGTGAAGTAGTACCACTTATTCAGTTTTTTTTCAGGCGACATGAGTGGTTAAAAGCTGTAGGTCGAGAAGACCTAGTGCTTATACTTATTCACGATAAAATTAGGCAAAATTGCAGAATATGTGACGTTCATTTCCGCATTTCGAAAGATCCAATATAAAGTTTTCTAAAAATGGAACTAAAAAGTTTGTACATGCTTTTCCAACACTCAAGTTGCCAACAAATATTGGTGCAAGTTCAAGTCAATGTGAGACTGTACCTGCACAAGAATATTTCAGAATATTCAAATTGTGCCTATTATCGAACAAAGTTCAAGTTCGAAAATATTTTCAAATAAAATTGTTGTTTTGGAAGATAAAATATCACGGAGCATTCAGACGGAACCCAATACGCAAATTATTGGGAGTGAAGCAGCGCAAACTTCACTTCACCTTCCAGCGAACATTCCAAGAAAGCGGAAATTGTCACATAAACTAGGCGACACAAAAAAAATAAGACATGTGATTTAGATAATGTATCCAAAGAACAGTTTTTAAAATTATGTGAAAAATTTGTCTAGAGTACTACTCGGCCGCGTTATCATGGCACCTGGCTTTTGATGTAAAAGACAAGTAGCGTTAGCATCACAGTTTTTTTAAATTTCTTGTTACTTAAAAAAAAATATTTGTTATTGTTTTTTTTTAGTTTTTAGTAGTTTTAGTTTTTGTTTTAACAGTTAGGTTTGGACACGTTTTATTTTGTAACAGCTACATACATAAATTTGTTATTAGAGACAGTGCGTTCTCCAAATTTAACACAAATATTCACGCTTGAACATAATCGCGCATCATCACCGGATGGGGCAGCAGCGTTGCTGACTTTATAAGACGCACACTAGTATACTATATGTGTACGTATATAGAACCACACTAATAATAATGTATTGTATATAATGTAATATTTATATGAATAAATTCTCTTTTACTTTTGACAACGATTGACAACGAAACAAAGGGTGGCAGACAAAAATATCGATCAGTCAGAAAAATTAATAAGAGAAGCTATACAATCAGTAACAGATGCAAACTGGAGAAAAGAGGTCAATCATGTTAGAAAACTGGAAGAAGAGTATTGGGCTAAAGATCGGCTTCAAGAAGTTCATCAAAGAGAGGTTATTATATCACCTGGAGGTGAAGAATGCTCTGAGAGTGATACCGAGGACGACGAAAGTGAAAGCTCTGATATGTCTGGCATAGAAGAGTTGGATTATGATTAATTGATAAAAATTATGATAATTATCCTACAAATATTTTAAATGTGAATGTGTGATTGTTTGTACGCTTTCACGCAAAAACTAGTCAAACGATCATTATAAAACTTTGGAACATATATTCCTAGAGGTGTTAGAAATGACATAGCATGCTTTTTATCAAAAAAAAATAATTAGAAAGGTCAAAAAAATTGCAGTGGCAGATATTAGAATTCTATTTTTATGTTAGTTAATTTTTTATTTTTTCTATTTTTTGTTATTATTTATTATTACTGTAGGTACAAATGCGCTGTTTCTTTCTCCTCCCACCTCCATGGGCCACCTGCTACTTATCTCTTTTTATTTTTTCTATTTGTCTTTCTGACTGATCGATATTTTTGTCAGCCATCCTTTGTTTTATTATATTCCAGATATGTTCGATTGGATTTAAATCGCAGTGGTAAGGTGGCAGACTTACGACTTCGTGGCTATTGTCTCTCAATAATTCATCTACCACATATTTTTTTAAGTTTATTTATTTTTATCAACTGGTATAATTCTGGTTTGGTAATTGTGGCATCATAATTTATATTATTTTTTGTTAGCCAGCTTCGCATCTCAGTCTTCAGTGACGACTGGCATGGATTTTTTTCCGATTGTGTCAAATGGTACGGAGCGTAAAGCCGTATTCTCCACATGCATGAGCGCGAATTGAATCAATTTGAATCGAATGTCCATTGATATTTAATGAAGGGCTTCAACAAATAAATGTATATTATATAATTTTAAAATAAGTTTTGTTTCTCTATCTCCTGTACTAAATCTGCAATAAGCTCATAATAAAGGCTTAGCACAAAATAAATGTTGATATAATATCATATACTTAAAAAAAATAACTTTTATATGCAAATATTTTTTTTCACTCAGTACTATAAACATCATCAATTGAGCCAGGTGCCATGTTAACGCGGCCGAGTAGTATGTCCCAAATTATAAAATGGCAAATAGATGTGAAGACAGGTTATAGTGGAAACATTATAATCAGGCTTTCAAATTTTTCGCACTCACATCTACATTACTCTGGTCCAGCAGCGTATAAATTTCTTAGAAATACATTTTGGTTACCTTCAATGGTCACCTTACAAAAGTTAGTTAAGCCTATAAGTACTAAGTTAGATGAGCGTTTGCTTTGTGCATTAAAAACAAAGGTTGCAAATATGAGTGCAGAAGCAAAGATAGGTAGTGTAGTGTATGCGTAGACTGCATGTCTTTGAAGGCAAATTTATTTTATGATGTCAGAAATGATAGAATCATTGAATTATTGATCCATGAATCATCATGGATTTCATGAAATAAATGGAATTCAGAAAAGAGTGCCATCTAAGAACGTTATTGTTATAATGATTCGTGGTATTATATATAATTGGAAGCAACAAATAGCTCATTCATTTCTGACACAATGCAAAAATTATTCGGAAGTCAATGAATGGATTGACGAAATTATAACATTATTATTAAATATTGGTCTTGACATACGCGTTCTTATCTCAGATTTAGGCTCTGATCATCGAAATAGAAAACTCTCTATTTCGATGACTCTGATTTTCTAAGTGCTTCAAAGTCGCATTCTGAGAGTAAAGATAAAACATATTTTGAAGTAAACGGACCGAAAATTTATTATATATGTTTGATGTCCCGCATCTTTTGAAATGTGTGAGAAATAATTTAATGACTTGTGATTTCATTTTTGACAATAAAATAGCAAAATGGTCACATATTATGAAACTATACCTATTACGAAGACAAAAAACGAACTATTAAATTAGCACCAAAACTAAGTGACATTCATATAGCCGAACAATTTTATGAAAATGCGCGTGAAACTAGCCGCACATATATTAAGCCATGCGTCAGCTCTTAACTCCTACGTAGATTTAAATCTTATAGAGTTTGCTAGAAGACATACAGCTGATTTTGTGAATAAAATTAATAATTTATTTGATTTGATCTCAGTGAACTCAAGTTCACTGAGATCTCCTAATAAATATAAAAGAGCTTTCCGCGGCAAAGATTATCAAATTAAATTTATAGAAGAAATGCTAACGTTTTTTGGGAACTTAAAATTAGTAAGAAGTGATGGACAAAAAGACGTTATAAGTATCATGAATTTCTTTTGTGGATTTAATGTTTCTATAAATTCTTTATTACAACTTCATCCAGATTTAAAATTAGCAGAAATTAAATTCATATTTACAAGACGCCTAAATCAAGATTACCTCGAAAACTTCTTTGGAAAAGTCAGACAGGCAGGTATTAACTGTCTAGAACCAACTTGACGACAAGTTAGTATTGCCTTGAATAAGATATTTATCACCAATTTCTTAAAGAAACCCCATAATTCAAATTGTGATCAGGATTTCGATAGTTTACTCATGAAACCAGACCATTGCCAAATTTTTAAGACTCCTTCTCAAGCGTCGCAATCTGACGATGTCACTGTCTCTGTAACAGTAGGAACAAATGATTACCAATTTGATTTACCAGAAAAAAATGGTTTACTTTATGTATAGGACTATTTGTATAAAAAATGTCTCGCGAACCACAACTGTGACAAAATTAAATTGTATATTAATAGACATGAACAGCCTATAAATATGCCTAAAGACTCCTTATTCAGTCATTACAAAGATTACAATGAAGGAAGTGTCCAGTCGGGTTTTTTAATAATACCTCCTGACAACTTTGTCGCCTTTGTCGAATCTCTCGAAAAAAGTTTCGTGAATATTTTGATTTGGACGTAAATATTTTAAATATAGGAAATTATATTTTGAAACGAATACAAAATTCTAAATTTAATATGCCATGTGATTGCTTTCCAATTGATTACCTAAAACGTATTTTTGTCAGATTTATAATTTACCATTCTATCAAAAGGTACAACAAATTATTAAAAAACAAAAATTATAAAAAAAAATATTCAGAGTAAACAATTTGTAAATATTTAAACTTAATCTTTTTTATTTTATTATCTTTATGATATAATATATAAAAATTAATATGACGTCAAAAGTTTGTTTATTTCATTTTATTTTCTTGTGCCAACCCTACTAAAATCTTATTTTTAGTTAGAAGCTTATTCTCTGTACGTCTCTTTATTCTGTGCTAGTGCCACGACCTTAGATGAAGTATACATTAGATTGGCAAAGCAAAAGAGAAAGATCATCGTATAGGTACGTATGTTAGAGAGAGTTAGATATACGAGACCATTCACATACGTGCTAACGGCCTGTAGCGGCCTAGCGTAAGTAGTGACCGGAACATTTTCCTCATAATTTCGAAAAATCTTTGGTTTTAAAGTGTAAATTAGTATTTATTAGATGTAATTAACTATGTTTATGTGTCCAGTACCAAGATGTAACTCATTTAAAAAAGAAAACCTACATTTCACACGTAAATACGGTTTAAACCTTTAGGCCTCTAAAAGCAATGTTTGAGAACTGTTACTAAAGTTTTATACGCAAATAGATGGGTAATTTTATAATATTTAATTATATAAATGCCGTAAATGAATATGACTTTGATTTAAAATAATAACAAATACGTGAATTCGTCTTGTATTTAACCTTGATTTTTAGAGATTGACAGTTGACACTATCGATAACTTCTTATCGATATTAAGTCCACAGAGTAGTAGATACATATTACGCATATTGTACCTGTTATTTTTTTAATAATTAAACTATGTTTTAAATTTCCTCAAAGTGTTGAGCTTCTACAAAATGGCTAAAAATGGTTAACAGAAATAGTCCAGTCAATAGGTATTGTGGAAATAAGATTTTTAAAACGTCTATTGAAATGTACCTACTTTGCGACAACGCTGGTACGCCATAAACTATTGATTTTAAGAAAAAAATAATAAAGACAAATTGTAGGATTTTTTTTTTCAAATTTCAACCCGTTTTCTTTTATCGAACTGTCTGTCTGCTGTGTTAAAAAGGCTATAATATCTATCTCTACGAAAGCCGTCTGGTGTAATTGCATTGGTCGTGAAATAATAGTTGCAATTATAGAGCACGTTGCACCTATTCTTACCCATATTCTAAATTTTTCCCTGACTACTTGTTTTTCCTAGTTTATGGAAAGATGCATTCTTAGTTCCTTTACCTAAAAAACTAATTCCTCGCTCATTTTCTGACTATCGTCGCATTTCTATTTTTCCCTTTCTATCAAAAATCCTGGAACGTAAGGTTCAAGAACAATGGTGCCTATTTTTAAACAAATATAATCTCTTGAATTCTTTCCAGTCAGGTTTTCGCCCGGGTCGTAGCACGGCCACTGCACTAGTAAAAATCACGGACGACATTCGTTCGAGGATGAATAATAAAAATGTAACAATTTTAACGCTGCTCGATTTCAGTAACGCTTTTAATACCGTAGACCGTGAAGTGTTACTAGCTGTCCTTAACTATATTAATCCATCCCCTGAGGCAGTTGGATGGTTTCAAAATTTTATTCAAGACCGCCGGCAACGTGTAAAAGTAGATAGCGTATTATCAGCTTGGAACAATATTTCTACTGGAGTTTCTCAATGTAGCGTACTGTCACCTCTTTTCTCCTCTCTTTATAAACACTATTTCCCACAATATTTCTTCTCCCTGTCATATGTATGCAGATGATTTACAGACAAACTCCTCTTCATTCGCTTTCCACTGCTATTGTTAAAACAAACAATGATCTTGATGGCATTCTACAGTGGAGTGAAAACCATGGTCTGCACCATGTCAGGTCTGTATGAGTAATTTTCTTTCAATTCCTACCAAGATTTCACTCGCACAATCTATATTACTACCCATTCTAGATAACGCAGATGTGTGCTATTGCGATCTTAACGCGAACTTCCTATCTGCTCTTGAACGATTGCAAAATCTTTGTATTCGTTTCATTTTTGAAATCCGAAAATATAACCATGTGTCCGATTACCGTAATCAGTTACAATGGCTACCCATCAGACTGCGTAGGAACTCTCATATACTTCATCTTCTGTTCAATATCCTCTGTTCAATTCTGCCCCTGGGACTATGGCGCAGTGGAAGGAATATTATACTCAGGGCACAAGTCAGAATGAACTTTGTCTGCGATTAAGCAAATGGAATTTTCCACCGATCGCAAGCGCGTCATCGGGCCCGAGCGGCCACTCGGCACACATCGGAATTACAATATTGATTACATTAATTGATACTTGATGGCAGCCATATGGTTCAGAACATCCTCTTTAAATATCAGTATCTATTCTAGAATAGTCACAAAAAGTGGTAAATTGAAAAGCTTCTAGCAAAGAAAGTAACAAATGTGATAGTTATGAATGGAAAGATAAACAGGGTATGTTCTTCTCGCTTTTACTTCTAGAGCAAACACAGAATAAAACAGAAATAATTATATAAATTTTCAAAATAGATTACAATTTGTCTTGATGCGTCAACGAAACAACAGCAATTTATCAAATAGAATTTTCAAGACTTGCAAAAGACACAGAAACTTCTTCAATATTTACATGTATCTTATATAATATCAATGCGTCAAATGCACGGTAGTGTGTGTAGTTTTAATCATTAAATTAAAGTACTTCATAAACATTATTATTAAAAAAAAAATAATTTAATTTTACTTTCTGCACTTTTCTTACACGTAAACTATAAGTGTGCCAAATTTCATACTGCACCGTCCGCGCAATTTTCGTAAAATTGTACCCGAAGTTTTTGCTTTACGTATTAATCCTACTAATATTATAAAATAAATATATCCTACTAATATTATAAATGCGAAAGTTTGTATGTTTGTTTGTTTGTTCCTCCTTCACACAAAAACTGCTGAACCGATTTTCATGAAATTTGGCATACACATAACGGGTTAACACATAGGATAGGAGTTCTTGTCCCGAAAAAATGTTCCCTTGGAATGCCATGGGATGATTTCTATTTTCCACAGGATCGAAATTTACGCATTGAAACCGTAGGGCGCTGCTAGAAGATTTATAACTTTTAAACAATCAGATACTTAGCAATACAAAATTACTATACCTACTGATATTATTAAATGTTAATTATTAAATTATTAATTATAAAAGATTCACCACTTAAATAGTGTTATTAACAAATAAATTATAAGTTAGTATGTGTGTTAACTACATAGTACCTTTTTTTTTTTTTTTCTTTTTGTTTTCGCAGGGGAATGCATTTACGCACGATACCCAGGAGCCTGGGTGGCTCTGAAAACGGGCCTTAAACCCCTGCTATGATTGGAGTGCCCCGGATCTACAAGCAACAGGGCGCCTCCAGCGACAGGCTGGCCTCGGTGAGAAGGCCAGACTCTTCCTCCCCAGGGACTGTCCGGCTGCCTTTGAACAGTCCCTTACTCCACGATGGAACCGTGCAATGGGGTCAGGTTCCCATCCTAACCCCTGGTCCCAATGCTCCAACGGAGCACACCACGCCGGTCGTCCGAATCCACGCCGCCATCTGTTGATTCAGTGGGACGGGTGGAGGACCTCTGGCACTGGCCGGTCCCACCCGCGGGGCGGCGGACCAACCATCAAACGGCCGCAGAGGACAGGGAGGACGGCAACGACACACCACATCTCCTCTTCCTCTGCGGCCCCACCGCCAACGCATCTGACGGTGCGCCTCCGTTCGGTCGCGGGAGATAGGGTGCACGGCAACGAACTACATAGTACCTAAAAGCATAGGCAAAAGTAAAAAAAACATGCAGCCGAACATTATAAATATCTATTTAATATGAAAATGTTAACAATTAAATAAAACTTTTAGAGTTAATAAAATATGATGTGATTATTATGTGTGTCCTTTATGTTTTGTGTATAGCGTATGTCAGTCCTTGTAACACTAGAACGGGTGCAACCGCGACGTAGTACTTAGTAGTAACAATTTGATCTATGTTAGCAGTAAGGACTACAAAAGCTTTATCTATCTAAACAGATGAACATTTACCGTATGCACCCTGCAAAGCCTGAATTCAATTGGTTCAAAAAGAATAGAAACAAAACATTATTTTATGATACCGGAGAAAAATTAGCCGAAATTGAAGATAGTGGGAGAGGCCAATGGTTTTACAGAAACTCAAAACTTGCCCTCGATCATTATGTACCAGGAGGTAAGGTAACACACACATTTGGATACAAAAATTACTGTGGAGGAAGCAGGGTAAGAATTTGGCCGCACAGGCGATTGACTTGAAGATGTGTGCACATTAGGTATGTTCTTAAGGAGATACCTATTTAAGATGTATGACAAACTAAATAAGTAGCTAACTAAATACAATAGCACCTATCAACAAGTTGATCCATCCAGCAAAAGCTTCGGTGAAAAGACCAGAATTCTCCTCCTTAGAGACTGTCCTTCTGCCTTTGAACAGTCCCTATTACGTGGTCGGAACCATGCAATAGGTCCAGGTTCCCATCCTGACCCTTGACCTCAGTACCCCTAAGAAGCACGCCTCCAATGCGTCCGAATCGGATCCACCAGTCTTCCCATCTTTGCCACCATCTTCTTAAATATTCATAGAGACAGGCGCAGGATTCCTCGGCTGAACTCTTAGTCTGGCCTCTCTCCCCAAGCCTATCCGGTATTGGTAGCCCTAACCAGCATAGCCTTAGGGATCACAAAGGCACGCTAGCTCCCAACACCACAGCAAGGTGGCAGCATCTCTAACTAGTACTAATATTTGTTATTTTTTTTTAAATCGGGTCAATAACTACTAGACCGATTTTGACCATTCTTTCATCAGGTAATAGAAAGCTAAATTATCAAAAAGTAACAGACTATATATCGTTAGAATTGAATATTTTTATTTTGAACTCCCAAAAGTTTGAGCACGAGTAGGCTTGCTGCAATTGGCTCATGACCTTCACCTGTGGCGCTCCTTGAGGGAGGCCAATGTCCAGCAGAGGACGTCCGCCAGGTGATGATGATGATACTTCGTACGTAGCCTCTTATCAAAAATCTAAATTGAACAGAGTTGTATAGTAGAGTAGAGTAGAGTTAAAATAATTACTGAATTCGTATTCGTAATATTTACTTCTTCATTTCGTTGTCGATTTATTCTATTTTTTTATTCCATCTAATGTACATTTCTTAAATAAAAAAAATATATCTTAGTGTAAAACCATGCCATGTTTTTTTACAGAACCGAACATTAAACAACGAATAGTTGTTTACAGCAATGGTCAGCCTGATGAGCAAGGACGCTCCAGACCTAGAACAGTCCTAGCGACGTTCGACTATCTCGGCAATGGAGTAGTATTTGATCACGCTGATTTTTTATAATTTATGGAGACTATCCGTTTATCTCGCGTCATTTAGTCGGCTCAGACGTGCCCGAAGTGTTTCTAAAAACGGTTTGAACCAGCCGACTACACGCACACGTACGGACACGACGTCTCATCAACACCACAAGTGGCCACTACTTTTTTAGGACCAAAGCCAACTTTAGACCCAATGTCAAAACAACTTGCAGCTGAACAAGACAGTAGAAGCTCTATCTGCACAAGGGCGTGGTTATCTTGCATACTTGTAACAGTCAGCGCAGACGCAGACCTGATTGCAGTCAAATTACAGACGGTTCCCGTCATGCTGGAGCCACAGTAAATTCGAAGCAAAGAAAACAAAATGTGCGGCGGAAAAATCAATAAAAATGTGGTCGCTGACGGCAATAGACGATCGCCTTAACACACCAGGCCACCTCTGTCACAGATCGCACAACTAAGACACAGTTTCTCGTTAACACCGGCAGATATCTCTGCGTCTTTCCAAAAACTGCCGTCTCACGAAGTTGACCTAAAACTGGTTACAAATTGTAGGTACGCTACGAACGGAATACGCACATACATAGCCATTAGCAACAATATTTGAACAAAAAAACATCGGTTGTCTGTAAAGTCGATTTACTGACGATAGTTGAACGTGACA
>LUGF01045876.1:13840-23979 GCA_001625245.1 Calycopis cecrops
TCATAAACATCTCTTTTGATTGAGAACACAATAGTAATATTGGAAATAATGACGTCATATGTAAATACTAATTTTTAGTTCCCCATTTTAGTGTTCGTTTTGAAATTTCAAGTGTAGACTGTAGTGCTTTAGTTTTAATAATTTATGTAGCTTAGTAATTATAACAAATAAAACAGGGGTGTGTTTTATTTGTTATAATTACTAAGCTACATAAATTATTAAAACTAAAGCACTACACTTGAAATTATTAAACGAACACTAAAATGGGGAACTAAAGATTAGTATTTACATATGACGTCATCATTTCCAATATTACTATTGTGTTCTTGGGATTGCAAATAAGTTAGTAATTGTCTATGACGTCATCACTTTACATTTATTATCGCACTGTTGAAATTACAAATCCATTTTTTGCTATATTTACTAACTGCATTAACAAAAATCGATTTATAATTAAAACAAGGCATTTGTTGTCCTCGGGTTTATTAATATTTTAGTAAAAATTAATGTATTTTAGTTGGTTTTTTTCTCCGTGCGGTCTCGTGTAAGCGAGAGGTACCTCCCAGGTCGTGCCGGCCCAATTCGGCTGCATGTAACTGCATGCTTACATGGTGGCACGATCTCTTACCTATTTATTGAACTAGCTTTTTTTTTTTTTTTTATGGTATAGGAAGGCAAACGAGCAGTTGAAGCCATTTTCATGACTACCGTCGCCCATAGACATCTGCATAGACTACAGATGCGCTGCCTCCCTTTCTCCTCCCACCTCCGTGGACCACCGGCTACTTACACACCGCACGAAACGCGACAGCACAGCTGTCACTTCACGCCGGTCTCGTGTAAGCGAGAGGTACCTCCCCGGTCGTGCCGGCCCAATTCGGCTGCATGCAAGCATGCAGCGTGGCACTACCTCTTACTAACCAGTTTAACCATTTTGTAATAAAACGTAATAAGGGGCCTATGGAACCCGGTCAAAACTAATTTTATTTTGTTTGTGGGTAGATTTGCTGTACAATCGTCATTAATTATCATAGTAAACTATTCGCATTTATTTCGCATTGATTGACCATTCCCATCGTGTAACGTGTTTTTGAGATCTGGATTTTCCAAGATATCTTCGTGCATTGCCTCCATTTCGTCTATGTCGGGGCGTAGACCTGAATGATCTCAGAAATACCTTAATTTAATATTAGATTAGAGGAAAATATTCAAGCAATTGCCTCGAGTCCTACGATAAATTATAGAACAATATAGTACTATAAAGTAATTTAAACCTTTTCCAGCTTTTTTGTTTTCTCTGTTTTACAATAGATCTAGTTTAAAATCTTAGAAGCCTAATTTCCTTTGTAATTTTTATAAAACAGGATGCTAATGCAGACAAAGACTTGTGTACGTTCGAGTTCACAAAACACTAGAAGTTTGTAATTCCACTAATTTCCAGCGTTGTAGAAATTAGTATTTAAGTGCTCAACTTGTAGAACTGATTATCTATAATGTTTTGTTGTTATGTTTGTAATATATTCTTGTCTCCTTAAGTAAGCATTTCGTATTAATATTATTATTACAAGCATAATTAAATTACCTTCTCTAGCCTTTTCACATGCGTACGGTTACGGCACGGTCACCGCGCCTTGCAATGTATGAGCTGTTAAGACAGCTTTCACATGAAACTGATTAACTTCTCATACATTGCTACTTTACAATTAGTTTTTCTTAAATATATATAATACACAGACACACTAATTTTACTGTTTTATTATATGTATAGATGACAAAAATTTAAATGAAAAAAATGCTACCAAAACAGAGTTCCTCAAATTTGAAAAAGTTCAAAAAGCATTATTCAAAGTCATGTAGTTTAAACCGGTTAGATTTCCAACCATTCAACTTTATGATTTTTGTGGTCTTCTCTCCGTCAGAATGTTTAAATGTATATTTTATGTTCGGTACTGAAAGTATACCATTCCCTAAAATATAATCCTAGTCAACATTCTTAGGGGTTAGGAGGGTGACAAACTTGAGTATACTTCCTGCAAACGTTTAGTGCAGATTGTAGCGAAATTAATTTGATTGCTTGGCTTTGCTCAAAGTTTTCACTGTTGAAGTAACAAAATATTCTCAAAGTAAACGAAATACATTCGAGTTTATGTATATTGAATTGTTGTTGCAATAACATTTATAAGCATGTTTTTCTGTAGATATAAGGAGAAAAAAAAGCATTCGACGTCTTTTTTTAAACAGGCTTAGCCCTCCTCTCTTTCCGCCGCTGCACTGCTACTCTACTCTGAGTCTGTTGACGACATCTTAAGCCCATAGCGCCTTATTGTAAAAATGACGCGCCATTTTTTTTTCTAATGGCACGCCAGAAACTCACAAATCCCACAATACGCTAAAAGCATAACTATCATCTTCAGGCGGTATCGGTTGTCTCACGGATTACTACAAAGGTACAATACTTCACTCCTACAATAGCCTATACAAATACTTACACTATAATCTATACATCTATGCATATAATAAAACTGTAGAAGACGTCATTCTGTTTGTGTTTAGTCATTAGTCCTCGGTAACATTTAGGCTATAATTTATCAATATATATAATGCTGCAGTCGGTATCTTGACTTGAAATACACTATTGTAGGGCAAAATTATGGATTGACAATCCGGCCAAATAACATCCACTTTCCAATAATGGCAAGTCAACGGCTGTAGGTTCAACTTAGTTTTTTTCTATCTACGGGTCAATATAAAAGCTTAAGAATAGTAACTCCAGTTTGGACAAAGAGTAATTAATGCGAGTGCATACGCTAGGGTTATTCCTCTGATGATTCTGGTAATTTTAGAATGTTGCGAAATAACCATATTTTTTATTTAATAAATAAGCATATACGTGTTTATTTAAAATATTTTTTTTTTTACATTGTAATAAAACATATTTTTAATTATAATAAATCTTTCAGTTGTGGACTTAGCATGTCATTGCCTTGGCATTAATGTAGGTACATATCACTTTTATTGTCAAGGAAATCTGGAACAAGGCATGTGCCATCATTTTAAACTTTACTCTTACTTCACGCTCCGGTTTTTTGGTAACATAATAGACATAATAAATATAATAAAATATAGTAACATAATATATACAATAATAACATTTTCATTATAAGATCGAGAGACAGAGATTATTAAGAATATTTGTTGAAAGAATATACAAAAAGGCGTATCCCGTGCCCCAGTGACCTTGACTCCCTGCCAGCAGTAAATAAAGTTAATGAAATGGCCGGCGCAGACCGCCATCTGAATTGTAAATGTTATTATTTCCGAACTGACTCTCCAGCTTCCGAAGAAAGATTAAACCTCAGAATAATTGGACTCCTTTACTTTGAAGTATTATCTTGAATCCAGCTTTTGTGTTTACTCTTGACAAACTTTGGAAGTCTTTGTATGATAAAAACATGGCTTGTGAAATTTTGTTTAATGTTAAAATTTTGAAAATCTCTTTTTTTTCTATGTAGCACT
Organism: Calycopis cecrops; assembly: GCA_001625245.1. Taxonomy (NCBI): domain Eukaryota; kingdom Metazoa; phylum Arthropoda; class Insecta; order Lepidoptera; family Lycaenidae; genus Calycopis; species Calycopis cecrops. The sequence goes on from LUGF01045876.1 coordinate 17,357, forward strand.
ATTGTAGCAAGGATAGGATTGTTTAGCGTGTTCAGCCTAATATAAATTGTTTGAACTTTATTTAACTTTTATTTAGTAGTCATATTTTTAAAAAAGATATGAGAGTGCATACTAAGTAAATAGGGATGACACTAACGGAGTTACCTGTCGCTTATATTATATTATTACTAACTTCCGCCCGCAGCTTCGGTACCCTGTGGATTTCGGACTTCAAAAAGTGAGTTATAATACTTATAGACCTTCTTTTTAAATCACTTTATCTATTAAAAAAAAACCCTATTATAATCTGTTAATTTTAAGGACCTAAGCATACAGACACACAGATGGTGGAAAGCGACTTTATTTTATATAATGTAGTGATATGAGTATTTCGTATTATATTTATAGTGTGTGTTATATTAGCTATATATTACTACAAGGAATCAATCTTATCTGAAAAGGTTATGAGACTTTGTTTACTGTAAAAAAATTTGCAAATTTCTGACAATTTCTTGAAATTATCAAACCATTTTGGATAGATGTCAAAGAGCTTTAACAGTGATTTCAGGGGAGCGTAAACAATTTTGTTCCTAATTGCTTGCTGGTACCGGATTGTTTTAGTACCTAATCAATTACTTAAATCAAATAAAATTTTATACACTTGTTGAGTAATTCCGTAGCAACAATTAAGGATTTTATTATAGAGCTAGAATGTGTATAAAATTATAAATGTGTCTGTGATGTATAAAAATAAAATTTCATTACATGAATAATTTACTTAAAAACTGTGTTAGTTAACAATTTATTTTACTTATTAATTTAATATATTATAATATATTATCATCATATATAATTTAATATATATCATAATCATCATCATCAGCCGGAAGTCGTCCACAGTTAGACATAGACCTCCCATAAAGAGTCCGAAAGGTCACGGTCACGAGCCACTTGCGTCTAGCGACTCCTCGCCACCAAGCAAATCACCAAGCAAGTCGTCAGTCCACCGGGTTTGAGGCCGTCCAAAACTCGGTTTTCCGGTGCGAAGCTGCTACTCGAAAACCTTTCTTCCCCAGCATATACAAGGTTGATACAAGCGAGAGGCGTTAAATTAAACCGCATATTTAGCGTATCATTTCCAGGCCACACCACAAAAATCAGATCAATCTGAGCAATAGTTTAGCCACAGGAACTTTTAACGTTTTTTCTCACTTCGTACACGCTGTATCGTAGCTGATCGTCGACTATGGCCCGCCGGAGTCATTCACCCCGTGCTCGCTGAAGCCGCCCGGTACAAAGAGTGTTAACAATTTTTCGCTATTTAACTTGTTTAAAAAAAGTATTTTCGTATACTTGTCGTAAACTTTTTAACAGTTTCGGATTAACTACAGGCACTCATAGTTTATGTGGTTTAATTTAATGCCTCTCGCTTTTTTCAACCCTGTATTATATATATTGTATAACCTATTTTCGGCACTCGTCACATACAGGCATCATCGGGCAATTAGGGCTGCCACCTTCATGTCCACCTTCAAAATAGCGTAGGAACTCCTAATGATCCTGTGCATATATACATAGTTATATTGAATTCGGAAAACGTTAAAAGCCCGCTGATGGTAATTGAACAGATACAGGTATAATATATGAGTCACTTTTCTCAAAAAGCTCTTTCAAAACTTTAATAAACTTGTTTGGTTGTCGTTGCTACAGTGCAGACCAATAAGGTCTGGACAGGTAGATATCTCACTCTTATAAAGAACAAATTTAATTAAACGAATAATCTGATACCTAGGAAGCACGAAGTGTTGATCCTATTCTTTGTATTCCCCCATTTTCTGAATTAATATGTCTTGATTTACATAAACTTTTTACTCTCTTCTCGCGCCTCAGAAAACATTATTGGTGTGATGAATGAATTAATGCAAGTTATGATTCCATTTCTAAAAACATTTTAAGATGTCAAACTTTTTCAAATCGAAGACCACATTTAACCTATGCATTTAACTATATCCATACCAATACTTCCATAACTTGAAATTTCTTTTGCAAACTTTTAACATGGTTCGATAAGATAAAATCATTTCGTTTCACCAAAACATTTATTAACTAGAAAACTTCAGTACAACACTTAACGAAGCTGTCAGCCTTAGAAGTTTCGGTCATTTATTTTTAGGACTCCGTTAAAAGAAAATAAACTAAGCAAACATTCCTTGCAGAATTGTATTACGTTCATTACGAACAATTAAGGCTGTCAATCTTTATGTTGCGGGAAGCCTTAGAGGGTGAAGATAAATCGCTCTTTCGGACTAAGAAACTAACATTGTTAGATATTTTTGTAAATATTAAAAATAACATAAATTTATTGAGTAAATTATTAAAATATCCGAACTGTATCTTTTTTATTCCACGCCAGCCAAATTAGACCTGCACGACCGGCGAAGTACCTGTCGCTATCATCATAATATCAACATAAAAAAAAGATCTGATTACGGTCGGTGAGTGCATGTCAATTTTGATTTATGATGCTCGATGGGGTAGGCATATTTGTGGCAAGAATAGGAATAAAGATCCTCCTAAGAGATCCCTCGGACTATTGACTGATGATTTTGTAATTTTCTAGAAATGAAACATATTCTTTTAAAACGACGCCTGAAACAGTAAATATGATTTGATATCGGTCTAAATGTAGCTACATAAATCTTAAGTACATATTTTCCTTCTATTCTTGAGTACTTATAACCATCTCTAAGACACAAAACATTTGCCTGCAATGAAAGTTGAAACATTCTATTTTTGTAATGTAGCCCGATATAATTGTCCTATCAGATAGTCCGTGTGTATTTTCTTAACTAGCTATCAACTGAGTCAACATCTTCTACAGATCTTCTATCATCTTTTTGTTATAGTTTAATTTAAACCGAGTTAAATCCATTCAGGTAACCGTCACATTCTAGCTCTCACAATACAGGGTATCCTAGTGTGAGAACTGCAGGAAACTTGTGTATTTAGTTGATACTGTGCAGCATAGCTTATAAGTCGTAATTAATGTAAGTGTTATGTATATGATCAATATTGTAATGCTGAAAATAAACAATTTATATATTTTTTTAGATAGTGTAGAACGCGCAAACGCTCACCATCAATTTTGTCTACCCATTGAATTGCGCGAAATAAAAGAATAGTGGTACTAGTCTTCGTGGAAACCACCATAATATGTAATCTCTACGCATCCACCATACCTACACGAGTATTGCAACGCGAAAGTTCGTAATTAATCTAAAGTGTCATAACACGTGTTGAATTTGTAATTAACGCTAATCAGAGATATTTCGACAGACGACTGGCGTTCATGGTAATTGTCATTTGCAATGGCTGACACGTGCTTCCAGTGGTATGAAAATTAATTACTAAAGGTACAGTTACATGGGCCAATTTTGCGTCTAACATTTTAAGTTTACAACTTTTAGATTCATTGTTATCACTCGAGAGGAAGAGCACCATTATCTCACATAACATACGTTAACGTTACCTTTTTCTATCAAACGAGCAGTTGGAACGTTTCGATAGATACTGAAGCCCATACACATAGGACGAAGTAGTGCTATACTGCATCAGAGGAGGTAGTACCATGCATGGTGCATGACACTACATCCATCTATGCAACGGAATTGGGCCGGCACGACCGGGGAAGTACCTCTCGCTCACTCGATACCGGCGTAAGGTGACAGCGTCGCTGTCGCGTTTCGTCCGGTTTGTGAGTGGCCGGTGGCCCATTGGGGGAGATGATAGGAGGGCAAAGCATCTACGTAACAACTATGCGAATGTCCATGGTCGTCGGTAGTTAGCAAAAAGCTCCGATTTCTCGTTTGCCCCATTGTGCTATAAAAGAAAAATAATAGACAATAGACACGCACAAAATTGTTATACAAATGTGTTGCCCTCATTCCCCTGTTCCCATCCAATGGGCCAGCTACAAACCTCATGAAATCCGTAACCTTACTTAGCAGTGGTATCATGGGATCGAGAGGCAAGGTACCCATGAATGAACACGGCAAGGGTATAAATAAAACTTCTGCTAGACTAGATAAAAACTTCAACCGCACGTCAGGAGGTTTTAGGTTTGAGCTTATCTGGAGTCAGATGTAATGTTTAAATGCTATTTTTTCTAGTAAATATTATAAAAGTACTTATTTTAGTATTACCTATGATGATAATAATTATTTGATTCATTAGCTTTCGTGTTAATTACTATATTAAAATTTCTGTGTTATTATCGGGGTGAAATGTGTAGGTAATTATATACTATTCAGTATGTTTGAAATGTATATCGCGTCGGAACACGCGACCCAAGTAGGCAAGAAGGTTTATTTAGCACTAGTTTCAGTTTATTAACTTGTTTAAAGGCTTATAAGACATAAATACATGAAATAATTTTGGTCAAAACGTGTGAATAATTGCATGCGAACTGTAACGTAGGCATAGGAACTCTTTGGCCAAAGCCAAATAGAACCTTTGAAAGTGTATAGTTTTAATAAAAAAAATAGATATTCGAATTCTTCTAGAAGGAGAATTTGAATTTTGTCTCTTTTTGACAGACGTAGGATTTTTTCATTCGATTTGGAGGACGCACTCGGAAGGTGCGAACAAATAACATGTAACTAGGATTCAGTTAGATACTAGTCATTATTGTATTGTAAATTATTACAATAAACGTGTCTCTCACTTACGTGTTTCCCTTATAGTATCCCATGTAAGCCAGATTGGCATAGATTGTAACTAGGGAGTAACAGTGAAGAATATACTGTGTAAGCCAGATTGGCATAGATTATAACTAGGGAGTAATAGTGAAGAATATAAGTGACGCTGCACTCAAAGCACGCCCCCATAGACATCTTCAACGAGTGCAGTCGCCACAGAACACTTTTAAGTGATGTCCATTACATACTAAATCCTCTCGCAGGCAATCTACAATATACGACCAGTACGTATTCATAAAAATTATTACTATTATTATTAACTATTTTAAAATCATAAAACTAATACATTTAATTTCAAAGGCTCCATAATTTTTTTTAAGGTTAAACCACATAAACGACGAGTGCTGCGAATTCTGTTTTTGTTGATGTGACTAGTCAGTACCCTAAAGCAGTACATCGAGCGCCTTAGCCCCGTCCACAGATTGCAAAATGTGCTTATTTCTTGATATTTTTAAATGAAAAAATAAGACTAATTTTTCAGACTATATTATCTTAAATTATTTCATTTTGGGCCCACCATGTTCAGACTCCTTTGTAGGTATTTTATAAAAAAAATCTGTACGGTGACAATAAAATTGTATATTATTCGACTTTTATACAAAATACTGTTGTATTGTAGTAGTAGTGGTAGTAGAAACCCTCGATGTGAGAAGAAATCGCACTTAACCGATTCTCATAAACAATACCGGTTGAAACTCTAAATTTAATTTAGACGGAATCTCAATGAAATCTCTCGTTAAGTACACTTGGTTGAAATTGTTAAAATCAAATAATGCTTAAAATTTTAATATTCAAAATTTCCAGCTTGTAACAAAATTAATTTTATTGCTTGACTTTGCTCCAAGTTTTCACTGTTGAACGAACACAGTCTTCGTAAAGTAAACGAAATACTTTGAAATTTAAGTGATTTTAATGGTTGTTGCGTTGTTGCAGTTTAAAGTATTTTATTGTATTTGTAAGTGGCTTAACGAGCAGCAGGGGTCTTGTAACGTCAACTTACGCTTATAGTGCCTTATTGTTAGAAACTCAGAACACGCACACAACATTTTCCTTCGGTATCGGACTTTTTTTTTATGGTATTTGGGGGCAAACGAGCAGTCGGAGACATTTTCATGACAATCGACGCTCACAGACATCCGCATAGGCCATAGAGGCTATACAAATGCATTGCCGCAATTATGCCACCTCTTCCTTCACTTCCATACATGTATTTAGAAATATTATATAGTTATAATATTTTTTTTTTTTTTATAGCATAGGAGGCAAACGAGCAGTTAGGTCACCTGATGTAAAGTAAACACACCAACGCCCACAGACATCCGTTACACCAGAGGTCTAACAGATGCGTTGCCGACCTTTGAGGAAAGAATAATCTCTTTTCTTGAAGATCCCAAGGTCGTATCGGTCCGGAAATACCGAGGGGGGCAGCTGATTCCATATTGAAATGGTGCGTGGGATAAAATTGCGCTTATAGCGCACAGTAGTAGACTTCGGGGGATCTAGGTGGTAACGGTGGAATTTGGAATTTCGGCGCGAAGTCCTATAATGGAATTCAGCTGCAGGTATTAATCCGAACAATTTATATATATAATATCCGAATTATTATTATTGATGAAATTAAGTTTTATTTGAGCCAGTGATGATGTTCATGTTTTGTGTGGATTGCAAAGTCTGACACGTGACCGGCGTAATGTTGCGTTGTGCTATTTATAGCTGTGCTGTCGCGTTTTGTGCGCTATGTAAATAGCAGATGGTCCAAAGAGGTAGGAGGAGAAAGGAGGGCAGCGCATCTGTGTAGCCTCTAGCTTTCTCTGCGGATGTCTATCTTCTGATGTGATTCTGATTTTGATCTGATGGACATCAGTATAGTCATGAAAGTGGCTCCGA
>LUGF01045876.1:30386-94295 GCA_001625245.1 Calycopis cecrops
CAGCACAGCTGTCACTTTACGCCGGTCTCGTGTAAGCGAGAGGTACCTCCCCGGTCGTGCCGGCCCAATTCGACTGCATGCAAGCATGCAGTGTGGCACTACCTCTTACTAAACTTCCTGCGGTTGAATATTTAACCAACTAAAGTACTAGAGGATTAAATTATTATTAATGCGATATCTTTAAAGTATGTTTGGTATTCCTTTACTACTGAAGGGATGAATGAAATTTCACACACCTGTATATTTACAATTTGGAAGGGCGTAATTGGTGTTATTATAAGCCCTTTGATAGACCGTAGGCTACAGTTTGTTATAAATTAATGAAAAAACTCAAGGATTAACCAAAGCGTAGATTAGCGATTGTAATATTTTTCCTAGTCATCCCATCCCTTTATAATCCTAGAAAGCCCCATAACATCGGGTTAATCAGCCCCTTTACGGCACGCTTTTATCTGGATTATAAAACGTAGAAAACCCTAATTACATTACCACATTTAGCTAACCATCTGAGCTTAGTTATACTTATAAATGATTAAGATTTATTTAATCCGAGATACACCACTGGTAGTAGTTTTAATATATTTAATTTTATTATTGGAGTACTTAAGGAAAATTAATAGTCGGTTTAAAAACAAGTTCGTTCTATCTGACTTGCTGCTGCGGGTTCCAATTAATATTTTATATACTTTATAGAGCAGATGTCCAATCAGGTCACCTGATTGTAAGTGTCTTCAGAAGCATTTACTATTAGCTTCACAAGGCACGATATTTGTGAATAATCACGTTTTGCAAGTTTATTTTGATTCATTTCACGGTTATGTATTGAGTTGAAATAAAAGTATGGATGTAAAATCGGATCACAGTGCAGAATTATTATGATATGGAGCTAATGGAAAAGGATAGTAAAATAGTGTAGGCTTAAGAATAAATTATTTTTAATTTTAATTTAGGAATATACAATGTTAATACAAGCGAGAGGCATTAAATTAAACGACATAATATAAATGCCTACAGTTAATCCGAAACTATTAAAAAAAAATTAACGGTAAGTATACGAAAATACATTTTCAAACAAGTTAAATAGCGAAAAAATGTAATCATGCTTTATACCAGGCGGCTACACCTCGCACGTGGTGAATGACCCTGGCGGACGAAGGGCGGCTGGGCGCTCGATCAGCTGATACAGCGTGTACGACGTGAGTAAAAACTTTAAAAAAATCCTGTGGCTAAACTATTGCTCTGATTGATCTGTCTGATCTTTGTTGTGTACCCTGGAAATGATACACTGAATATGTGGTTTCATTTAATGCCTCTCACTTTTATAAACCTTGTATAGAAACTTAAAAAAATAGTTTGTTTGATAGGAGGAGAAAAGGAGGACAACGGCTCTGCTTATAATTTGATCCGTTGTCTATAGGCGACGGTCGTCATCAAAAGGCTCCGAATTTTTCGTTTCCTATAAGAAAGATCTGCACTTATGTAAGTATGACCTGTTATTTTATTCATTCTTTGATTCATTAGCTTTCGTGTTAATTATAGTAATAAAGTTTCTATATTATTATCGCGGTGAAAATGTGCAGATAATTATGCTATTCAGTACGTTTCAAATGCATAATGTATATCGTGTCTGAACACGCGACGCTGGTGGGGTAGGAGGTTTATTTCGCACACTCGTTTTAGTTTATTAATCATTAACCTTGATGAAGGTTTACAAGGTATGATAAATTCAAGAAGTATTTTTAGTCAAAACGTGTGAATAATTATACTCATAAAGGAGGTCCATTTTATACTATATCCTCTCGCAGGCAATCTAAAATATATGACCGGTAGACATCCATATAAATTTATTTGTGTTTACTAGTTTGCGCCCGCAGCTTCGCCCGCGTGGATTTTGGGCTTCAAAAATGGAGTTATTATACATATAAACCTTCCTCTTGAATCAATCTCCCTCAACTGATCGAGTAACGCAAATGAGGGATTAAAAGAACGCGGTGCTTTGCATGCATATTTGTCGCAGACAAAAGCCCTCGTCTGCGCAATCCTTAAGGCTACTGCCGCGACAAGGCTTTAACTATGTTAACAGGAAATAGAAAAAAATCCAAATCTAATTTTCTAGTTCATTTCATAATTTCGTTTTAATAGTATTAAAAAGCATTGCAGTGCCAACTATGTCAAAATCGTACTCGACCTGTTTTTACTAACAATACCAATTTGCAGTCTAAACATAATTTAGATGGAATCTCAATTAAAGTACACCTTTTACAGCTATTTTCAATATTTGAAAATTGTAAACTTTCCAAATTGCAAAATTAATTTCACTGCTTGGCTATGCTCCAAGTTTTTACTGTTGACCGAACACAATTTTCGCAAAGTAAACGAAATACTTTCGCGTTTATGTATTTTGAATTGTTATTGCATCAAAATTTTCTGCAGTTTTTAGATATTAATTAGATAATTTATACTTGAGAGACTTTATGCAGGCAAATCCGAGGGCACAATTAATTGGAAACTAATGAAAACTCTCTAGGATTAACCATAATCTACCATTAGCGATTATAATATTTTTTTTTGGAACAACCCTAGAAGTAGGGACCAATTACATCAAATTAATCAGCCCCGTTAGGGCACCCTTTTATCTGGATTATAAAACGTAGACACTCTCATTACATTACTCCATTTAGCTAACTATCTGGGCTTAGGTACAATTATAAATTACTTATATTCAATTAATCCGACTGGCAGTAGTCTTAATAGATTTATTTTAATTACATAAGTACTTAAGGGAAATTAATAGGTGGCTCTAGAACAAGTTTAGTTTTTCCAGTTACTTCTTACGCCAATACTACGTAGTGTACAGTGCAGTTGCATCTTAAATTAATTATTAGATTTATTTTCGTCTGTGTAAATCTAATTCTACAACTTACAAGGATTCAAGGCAAATGTGAACATGTAGGTTGCTTCGGCATCACTGAAAAGGTACCTCTCTATATCAGATGACCTAAAGAAAGCCTACCAATTAAAAAAAATAGCCCGATGCTTCTCAATAATCAAATCTTGCAAGTTAACTTTATTGCAGACGCACCGGCCCAATTCAGCTGCGTTAATATGTAACGTAGCGCTACCTCTATAACGTAGTCAACGTAGTGCGTTATGTGTTCGTACTCCAGGCTTCTAAGTCCCACCACCACGCCAAGGTTTGGAGCTTGATGGTCTATCTATAGAAATAGAAATATATTTTGCCTTAAAATAAGAGGCCCGTCAAGTCCTTAGCAAATTCTTCTCATGTCAGGGCTACAGAACCGGTGATAGATTAAATAGCTAACGTTGAAGACCTAGTTTCAGTACTTCTATTTTGAAAAGAGCCATTCTCCGTTTCATTTTTATGACTACCGACGCACAAAGACCTCCCACCTCATCCTTGGACACCTCCATGGGCCACCGACTACTTACACACCGCACGAAACATGACAGCACAGCTGTCACTTCACACCGGTCTCGTGTAAGCGAGAGGTACCTCCCCGGTCGTGCCGACCCTATTCGGCTGCATGCAAGCGTGCAGTGTGGCACTAACTCTCACTAAAAGTGGGCTACTGGCTGGGCACTAAATATGGGGGCACAGCAGTTCCCCCATATCTACCGGGTGAGCACGTACTAGCAGCACCTAAGTCGACCAAAAAAGCGGCACGGCTGTACCATCCTTTTCTCGAAGCAATTCAGGCTAATTTCGATCCCCTATAACTTCGTAGTAGATAAAATAGGGAGCCTAAATCTCACCCAAATCATCCCACGTCCATTCGGAAAGACATTTGTGAGAAACCAGGTTGCTTACCCGAAGTGCTGTGTGGTGAGTTACATACTAAACAATTGAATCATGCGATGGCCAAGTCGATATTTTTATTAAAATGTAAAAGATTTTTAATATAATATATGATAATAACTAAAGACAGAAGGTTCCTTAAGTAGGGACTAAATAAATTAACCTTGACTGGTATTACATGGATCTCACAACTTTTTATGGTAGAAAATCTGAGCTGCGAGACTTGGTTTTTTTACAGGATGTTTTTGATGAGATATATTTTGTCTTTTAAATATCATAAGCTTTATCGATCGATAGCTGGACAAATGCCTGGTTCAATAAAACATAAGACGACCGATTTGCTGCCACTCGCATCCTTCGATACAGCATCGATGTTCTGATTTTGCTTTAGCGTGATCGACCAATCAAGTTTTAACGTATATGGCTAAAACAATACAAATTGGATAAAAATAAATCACAGCGTTAACTGCCGAGGAAATCCGCCGCCATTGTGCAATTTATCAGGATGTCATCCGATATCACTATTTATTACGCGTTTACCGTTACTTATTGTCTTAAAATATTTATTGTAGATGGTCATAATATGTTTTGAACCCGCTATACAGATTTGATAAGAGCGAGAGACATTAAATGAAACCACATATACTATACCTAAGTACCTACAGTTAATTCGAAACTATTAAAAAAAAGTTTACGACAAGTATACGAAAATACTTTTTTCAAACAAGTTAAGTAGCGAAAGAATGTTATCACTCTCTGTACCAGGCGGCTATTACGAGCATGGGATGAATAACCCCTGCGGCCATAGTTGGCGATCAGCTGCGATACAGCGTGTACGTTGTGAGAAAAAACTTAAAAAAATTCCTGTGGCTAAAATATTGCTCAGATTGATCTGTTTATAGTTGTGTAGACTGGAAATAATACACCAAATATGTGGTTTCATTTAATGCCTCTCGCTTTTATCAAACTAGTATAAGAGAAAAAAGCAGAAAAATCAACAAATGGTCCGATTGCTCGATTCTTCCAAGGAAAAAGAGTGGAAGAGGAGATTCCAGCCACATACATTTTGATTTTGCACACAGACTACCCAGATTTGTTTGCGGGAGTTAAATCGCAATCGCCTACAGGTTCCGTCCCTTCGTTTGGTTTCGTTATATATTAATATAATAACAAACTTCGTGAAAAACTCGTCTCGTTTTATTTCTTACACAAATTTAAATCTGTCTTCATTAGGTAGCTAACGAGACAAACAAAGATCGCCCTGTTTTTATTAGCACCGCTTGAAACCTTCTACTAAATCAATTGCTGTCTTTTCAGGGAACTTTTTTTTTGTTGACCTGGGGGAATATATTTACGTATGATACCTAGAAGCCTAGAAGTCCATTAGACCTATGTCGGACTCGATACTTAGTGTAGTAACGATAAAATCCCCGCGGGTGCCTCACCCGCTATTATTTGAAGGTCCCGGATCAGGAGGCAATAAGATCCCTCCAGCGACAGGCTGGTCTAGCGGATAGGCCAGACTTCTTCTCCTTGGGGACTAAGCTGACCGCTTCTGCACAGTCCCTACTTCGATGTCATCGGTTTGCTATATTTAAAAACTAGCTTAATTATTAATTTATTTTTAGTTACCTAATTACATTGGTACTGAAACGCTAAATATATAATATACCTTGAACACATTAATTCTTGTAGCACGTAGTTCTTTTAAATTTTAATATTTACCTGTTTATGCTCGAGTGCTTCACGGTATCACCCACGATACCCATGCCACAGGCAAAACCACGCGCAAAAGTTACTATTTTCATAGCTTTATTACTATTCTGGTACTGATGTTACAACAATGCTAAGTCTCATTCATCCTTTCAGTAGTATAGCTTGATTGATTAATAAACAACCAAACAACTATTCAAATTTTCGTATTTGTAATATAAGGATTTCCAATGTAAGAATTTTGTAACGCACAAATAGGTTGTTTAAAGACAAATTACCAAAATAATATAAAAATAATCGAAGCAAAGGAATGCCTATAACACCAACCTGTCTGACGGAAATATCGTATTGTAGTGTAACAATAAGATTTATAGTTTCGCTCACCGAAGAAATCACCAAATCGGGGACTCTGATACAGGCGGACGGATATGCGGCTCCAATTTGGAGCAGCGACAAAGAGCTAAAGGATTCCTGATAGCGCCGGCCTTTCTTGTCTTTGAACCTGATTTATAAAGCAACGCCTTTATATTCTATTACCTTGTCAATAGCCGTTACTGTTACGCTCTTTGGAAATCCAATAAAGCCTTTGTTAAGTGTAACTCGAGTGTAAAGTGTTTTTGAAAAGCATTTCGTGTTTTCACTACAAATTTCTTTGCATTTTGTTCAATATAATAAATAATTAGTCTATCAAGAGCCCTGTGGTTTGTAGGACATCTAAAACGAATGCCGTGTGAGAGCCTTTTCAGCGCTTCTCTCATCACTGCATGAACATGCAACATGTACCTAATTAGATTTTTTTTCTTCGCTATAGTTTTTTTTTGTAGTCTCATGTATGTAAAAACACGTGTAAACAATATATCTAATATACAAATAAAGCCTACACACAACAAGATCGTAACATCTAAAACTATGTATATTGGCAATTTCTGGCACTAATAGTGCTAATCATAAGTTAACCAACTTTACATATTTGTTTAGTAAAGTGTGTATTACTCATTATAATTCTTAGAAAACCACAAAAAAATCTGTAAAAACTCTAGGGTATCTCTTGCGAATCTTAACTCTCAAAGTTCTTTTTTTTTTCAGACAGAGTGACTACACCTAGTTCTAACCGGCTAAAAATAGATGTAGCTGCACTTCGGGTTTTAGCAGTAACATATTATCTTATTAATATTATAAATGTGAAAGTTTGAATGTTTGTTTGTTTGTTACTTCACGCAACAACTGCTGGACCGATTTGCATGAAATTTAGCACACATAGAGACTAACTTGGATTAACACATAGGATAATTTTATCCCGAAAAAATGTTCCTATGGGAAGGCACGGGATGCTTTTTCACGGGATCGAAATCTACGCGGGTGAAACCGCTGGGCGCAGTTTATTATAATAAACGTGTGCAACAGCGGGACACAGCTGGTTCTCAATAATACGAACATTTACAGAAAGAATAAACTTGAGGACAGTTCGTTAGCGGAGATTTTTATCTATTAGTGAAAGTTAAACAAAGGCGACGCGACAAATTGGTCCTGCCTCGAGTGGCAGTAACGAGGCTCCGCCGAGACCCATTAGTCCAGATGCTGTCTTTTCAAGCGTCGGCAAATATTTGGTAATACGAGAGCCTCGCTTTACGGCACGAGTACCTCAGCTGTATAAGTGTATTAAACGGCTGTAGGGTGTAAATTTTGTATTTATATAAGGAATTATCGAGGAACCTTGCTTATGTACAATATTTATTACCTAATCGTCTATATTAAAACATAACAATAAAACTTCTTGATAGCATTACTTGTACTAAAATATAGCTAATGTTATGCATACAACATGTTTAACATAATGCATTTATTTTCCTGTACTTTTAAAACAAACAATGTTAACTTGTCAATAAAAAATAAATATGTTTGTTATTCCCACCTAGCACGTTTACTGCAGGGGTTAATTTTTCTTTTCTATCTGACGAAAAAAATCGTACCTCAATCAAACCAGAGCAAAATGGAGGCATTAATCGTAGAATTAACTCGAGAAGCAGGCCACCATCTCTCCGCTCTCTTTATGAAAAGGTAAGTGTCTCTGATATCAAAAGAAACTTTAACATAAAACATTAGTTTAATCATATTTTGTCTCGAGTCTCTCGACAAATATTATTAGGTTGTAACTTATAAGACTATTAAGTAGTTTTTTAAACCTTTACTAACTTGCACTCTCTAGTTTGAAATAAATATAGTTTGAAATCTTAGTTGGCTTAGAAACCTAATTTCCTTTATAATTTGTATAAAACAAGACGCTAATCGTGCTGCGCGCTGTTTTCTGCAGACAACGACTTGCAGAACGTTCGAGATCTCAGAACACTAGAAGTTAGCTAATTCGTAGCGTTGTTGGAATTAACATTTAAGTGTTCAACTTGTAGGATAGATTATCTATTAAATTTTATTATTAGTCTTCATAAGTAAGTAAATTATTATTTATTATACTCCTTAATTCGTACTTGACAATAATTGTGTAATTATTGTACTCGCACAATATTCGTAGTCCAACAATTTTTTTTTTACATGTAGGAACGCTTTCAAACATTATTTTCATATACCGTTGTAACTTTAGTAATTCCCGATAGGGTCTGTATAAAGGAACCAGCTAAAATTGCCACATCAGCAATAAGTGGTTCAATATTTTCATTTCAGGACATCGTATATTCATCCCAAACCGACAAATTACAGTGCTGCATTACGCTCTTCCGTGTCCATTGTTTTTGCTGATATTAGAATAGAATAGAATTAAAAACTGTCGCTTTCTCATGCGCTATACCTTCGTATACCAACTTTGGCGATACAATATCATAATCTAATCCTCGAACTAAATTACTATTAACTTTCCACATTTCGTGGCAATGCAATTTGGCGCTACATAATTTAATAAAACTGTAGAAGACGTCATTCTTACTGTGTCTTGTGCGGCTTTCACGCAAAAACTACTAGACGAATTTTGATGATAGTTTTTTGTTTTATATAAGTATTAGTCCTCGGTAACAATTAGGCAATAATTTATCAAATGTTGCAGTCGGTATCTCAACTTCAAATACACTATTGCATGGCCAAATAATTGGATGACAATTCGGCCACATAACAAACAATACACGTTACCATGACAACATATTTTCCATTAATTTCAAGACAGTGACTATCGAGTCTACTAGTTACTAATAAAGTTAATACTTCATACACCGTAAGCGTACTTCATTCACATACATCACAAACCTAACCATTTTCCGCCCAGTTCCGATGTGGTATTGGGTATCAAGATAACAGTCATTGCATTTTAGCAGGACTAGTGTCATGTGAACGAATAAGAGTTGGTGATGGCTTCCATGAATATTATCTGCCTTTATCCTTCTGGCGCCCAGTGATGATAAATTATGTTCCATGGGAAATGCAGTGGTCCTTTTTAAATGACAAAAACCCGTATTTTAAGTTTTTATTTGCGTTATGCCTAATGTCAATGTCAAAGATAACCATAAAATCGAACAAAATGCACAATAAGCAGGAAATTTTAAAATTGTAAACTTTATTGTCATTTATAAGAGACAATAGTCTTTTATGCGACATAATATGATATTTGTCTGGGCTTTTGTTTAACATATTGATTTGTCATTTATAATGTACTTTGGGCGTCACGAGGTCAAATACTTTCAGAATGTTTATCTACTGTTTATACCATCTGATTTACATAATCTTATAACCACAGGACGCTCAGCCACAGGGCGTATGGTTATATGTTATTCACGTGGAAGGCCAGGAGAGCGTGGGCAAAAAGTGTTATCCCTGAAATAATTATCCGACTTATAAACAGCGAAAACGACAAGAAAACATTTCCGCGCCAGTTCTCTAGAAGGGCAGGCAGAGGGCACAGAGAGCCACAAATCCTTACACTTTCCTTGCTTCATTATTCTTTTCATAGAATAGATTTCATAGAAAAAACCCGCCAGTTGCGAAGACAAACATATTATTTATAAACAAACTTACTAAATTCTACTTCCTACACTCAAAAAGAATTAGCGGGTGGAGAATATTCCAATATTCTACACAAAATAAAGTACTACAGTGCAGTAAACATGTGATTAAAAACTCTTCAAATAATTTGTACAGCTTAAGGGTCAACTCACACCAAAAGCGCGGCGAAGGGCAGCGAAGCGGAGCGCAGTTTATGTTTCATATGAATTTCAACTTTATTTTCATTAATATAGTACTTATTATCAAATTCTCGCGACTTCAGGAGGATTCCAGCGACTTATCGAGCAGTCGCAGGAATCCGCGCGTCTCGTTCCATTTTCTCATGCTTATAATAAGTATTATAGTAACTATTATAAAGTTGAAATTCATATGACACATAAACTGTGCTCCACTTCGCTGCCCTTCGCCGCGCTTTTGGTGTGAGTGGACCCTAAATCACAGCATATAGTTAGTTGTAAACAATGGATAAAACTATCAAGCATTAACCAAAATGCTAGATTAGCGATTGTAATATTCTTTTGGGAGTTCAACCCTTTATAATCCTAGAAACCCTCATTCCATCGAGTTAATCAGCCCTTTTACGGCTGCACCCTTTTATCTGGATTATAAAACGTAGAAACCCTAATTACATTACTGCATTTAGTTAACCATCTGGGCTTAGTTACACTAATAAATGACTTAGATTTCTGGGCTTGTAGTAGTTTTAGGAGATTAATGTTGTTATAGAAGTACTTAAGGAAAATTAATAGGTGGCTTAGCAATACGTTTGTTCTTTGCGAATTGTAATGAATATCTTCATCTCGGTTATAGAGCAGATTCAAATCGGGCCATCTTATGTTCTTATAAGCTGTTACTAGTTTTACTATTCCAGTATCTGTGTTTTCCGACATCAGTTTTACGAAAGGGAATTTAAAGCAAATAATATAACAATAACTAATGGCGAAGAATGGTAGCCACAGGTATATAGAAAAAAATTGGGTCATTACAACAAAATATTTATTTAATTATTTTTATTTATTCAATCCCTTTTTACAATATAATAATAATTTACATATATCTATAATTTGGATTTTAATGCCACATTGTCAAAATATCACAACCTCGTCTTAATTTGGCTTGTTTGATATGTTGTATTTTACGTTTAGATTAAAATTATAAAGGTCTGTTAACAGATTGTTTGGAAGGTCACCATGTGAACTTTTTATTACAATAAGGCACAAATGCATCCACTATTATTTAAATATTTCTAAATTCTCTGCTCTCTTTTTGATTAGGTATCAGTTTCTCTAGTATTAAAAGCATCTGCGACAGCCTAAATACAAGACAATTTTCCTGCCTGGTACAATATTTCTCATTACGTGAATATTGCCCAATCCGGAAAATCAAAAATTGCCATTCTTCTATACTATACATGACTAAAAGTAATAATCACAGCATTGTCACCATAACTTTCTTAATCAGCCGTTATCGATCCTGAGCCTTACCACAGCTGGACAAAGGTCAACAAACGCTGAGCAGCCGACCTCATGCTACTCGCATCACTGCTCATCACTTTTGATCTCATAATTTTGATTTAAATTGTTTCGAGTCCCACGACAAATTAAATAACGATGTAAGACTCTAAATTAATTTAAACCTTTTCCAGCTTATTTGCCCTCTGTGGTATGAAATAGATCTAGTTAAAATCTTAGCTCAGAAACTTAATTTCCTTTGCAATTTGTATAAAACAGGACGCTAATCGTATTACGCTCTGAATTTTGCATACAAAGACTTGCAGTACGCTCGAGATCCCAGAACACTAGAAGTTAGCCAATTTGTAACCTTGTAGGAATTAGTATTTAAGTGCTCAACTTGTACATGAGATTATCTATAATGTTTTGTTGTTATGCTTGTCTCTTTAAGCACAGGATTTTCGTATTGTATATATGACACTAATCAGCTATGACTAGCTTTAAAGTGATGTGGTTGACGGTGGTGTGTAGACCTTATTATTTTGTGTGTTGTAGCTCTCCTACACGGTAAAAAAATCGTCCGAAAAAAGAATATGACGGTGCTTTTTTTCTGCGTATCGCTTCAACAAAGCGCGAGACCTCTTTAGTCTCATGTCTATAAGGTACGCATCTGAGCGATATCCTGTTTTTCTGCAATAGGCTCGTATCACTAAGTCTTCATTCATCACCCTTTTCGTTGTGATTTTGCTTAAACCCTTCAAAACGGCTAAGAATTCCCGCTTGTATGATTCAAATGGGATTTCTTTGAATTCGCACCTTCACAACTCGCAGGTGACAAAAAAAATTAAACTAAAACAAAATCTGCCATAATAAATCTTGGTTTCAAAATTTATAAATAACATCGAAAAAGTTTCTTTGGTGGAGATCATTAGTAAATATTTTTTTTTATAATTAAAATAAAAAAAAAATAATAACTATTTTTGACTTTTTCTTACATATGCCATATACCGTTTTAAATATTTTCTTTTGTATGTCATACTTTGTCTCACTACTTGAGAGCTTAAGGGTTTTCCAACCGCGACCTCAATTAGTCCCCGTACTTACCCGTAGTATTTAGTGCGAGGGCACTTGAAGTCTGGTTGATTCTCGGGAGCTCTACAACTACGTATAGGAGGTTCACTAAGTTTTCAAAATGTGATTAAACATGCAAATGCATTCCCCCCTTGATCCGAATCTCCACAGTCCTGTGGTTTGGCCACATTCAGATTTTATCAAACCACACGACATAACCGGCATGCGGCATGGCATGCAGTAATATACAATCTAATTAGCCTGCATTCCAGTAATGCCGTTACTAGACATTTCTATTATGAGGTAGTGTGATGTATTGTAGCCGTATTTGGCCCACGACCAGAAGGTTAACTCTCAGTCGCTCGAGGCAAACACTGTCGTGTTTTGTGTGCTGTATGAGTTTCCAGTGAAGGGAGAAAGGGAAGGATGTCAAAACGTCTGTATAACTATTAATACAAGACAAATACGATTAATATGCCAACTTAGAGCTACAATAAAAAAACTTAAAGCTCAACAAAAATTCAATCTACAGACGCGAAAGTATTTTGTTCACTTAAATACTTTGAGAATATTGTGCTCGTTCAAGAATAAAAACTTGGAGCCAAGCCAAGTAATGAAATATTTTTTTTTACATGTTGGAAAGTTTTCAATTTCCGCGCATTGATAATATCTTATATGTATATTGATTAATAATAAATATAATAAGCCCAATCAAATATCTTTACGAAACTGAATCGAGATTACGCTTTAGTCACTATCAGTCTTTGCCAACGATTATTGTTAATAAACCGTAATAAAGAGCGATTCAGACTCGCACACCAAAGGATCCGTTACTCCTACCGTACCTGCACACGTTTTTCAATGGGGCACGAGAAACTTACAGCTTTTTCCTATTTATTAATTAGTCAAACACGTAAAAACGTAGTTTTATTAAACAATAAGGAACATCAAATAGATCTAACTAGCACAAACTGTGTTACTAGTTACTAAACACAAAGGAGTGCTGTATAAACAATGTTTATTTTTTTTTTATTTATTTATTTTATTCAAACATTACAATATTAAATAAAAAGCAGACCAAAAACCACGCAGGTTTGTCTGGAATGCTATTCTTATATTCTAACAATTTTCAACTTAAAAATAAGAACTGAAATTCATTTTTAACGTCAACAATTTTAAACGAGCTTGTTAAAACTTTTCTGACATTGTGAATAAATAAATGTTACGTCAACCCCAAGGTACTGATAATCGTCAGAAAAATATGGAAAAGTGGGCAGAGAAACTAGCTTTATTGTAATTTATGGCCGGGCAAGTACCTACCACTAACTCACGTAATGCGAGTGTAAATTAGTGGTGCCGAACTATCGCTAGTTGACGTCAAAAATCAGTTGGGGTATCAATAGGACTATCGATAGTATTGATATTTTCGATATTATCTATAGTATCGATTGCACCAAATATGGCAAAGGATACTATCGACAGTATCGATAGCACAGCAACTATCAAAATTAGATGCTATCGATAGTATAGATACTATTATAGATCATCAAAAACAACGATACTATCGATAGTCCTATCGCTATTCTTACTATTGTCACACTATCGATATATTCCTATCACTAGCATAAGTGACAATATTGTCGCATTTCGTGTATCTAGTGTAAGTCTGAACAATAGTACGCAGCACGAATGCAGCTATAAAAGCTGCTACTTGTACGTAAACTAAACTAAACTTACCTAAGTACATTACTATAATTGTCATAAGTAGTACACAATTTTCTTTCATCATAGAAAAAATAAGTATTACACTATAAGTTTGCAGATCCCGAGAGAAGGCGTACTAACCGTGTACATGTAGACGAAGAGAGGATCTGGTACAATATGTATATTGTTTATTTGGGATAATAAACAGAAAGTGTTAAATAGCATAATTAAGTTTCTTATCCCGATAATAACTAAGATTTACATAGTCGGGTCATAGGTTAGGCAAAGGAGGGCAACGCTCCTGCATAAGCATTTTGAGGGTCTATGGGCGACGATCGCCATGAAAAGGCTCCGGTTACTAGTTTATTATAAAAAGGTCCCCACTTATTTTCATTCAACTAAAGGGTTTGGTTGAAAACCGGTGTCAGGTGTCATGTTAATCATGATTACCTGACTTTTATACCGAACCAAACCAATTTGATGCACTCAAGAGGCATGCTATTGATAAGCATTATTTTGATATTTTTTTAATTTATTTTTTGTGTGTAATATATTATTTTTGTTTTTTTAATAATTAATCTGTAAATAATAATGTTTAATGGAAATGTGATACCTCTATGAAATGAAAATGCGAAAACGTACGTGTATTAAATTAAGGTCACCATTGCGGCGCCACGCTGTACCTATATCGTGTCTGCACACGCGACACAAGTAGGGTGAGAGGTTTATTTAGCACTCTTGTTTCAGTTTATTAAGTGAGATGAAGGTTAACGAAGTATGACTTTATGAAGTATTTCACTCAAACGTGTAAAGAATTGCACTCTTAATCGATGTTCATTTTCTCCTCTCGCAAGCAACGCACAATATACGTCCAGTTATGCGAATGCATAGCAATTTTCTGGCGTCTATTTATTTCAATAAAATTAATAATAATTATTCAAGATAAAACTACAAAACCACTGCGTGTGCTATGAGTTCCGCCTTTAGCAAGGTGTTCCGGAGCTATTTATTAACAAAGCACCCGACAGCAAGTTAGTCCCCTGAGACATGAAGGCGCCTCTTGCCTCGTGCACAAAAGCGCTTTCTCTACCAGCTGTAGGTTTTGTTCCTTAAAAAACCCGTTATAATATATACCCGTTATACCTATTTTTTGTAATAGTAATAAAACCTTCGTTGTGTTTTGTGACTATCAACAATATTGATTCGCAGTCTAAACATAATTAAGGCGGAAACTCGATCAAGTCTTTCGTAAAGTACACTTGATTGGACTTGTTATAATCAAATTGCGCTTGTAATAAGTTATTTTCAATATTCGAAAATTGTAAACTTTCCAACATCTAGCAAAATAATCTCATCGCTTGGCTTCGCTTCAAGTTTTCACTGTTGAACGAGCACAATCTTCGCAAAGTAAACTAAATAATTTCACGTTTACATGTTCAAAACATTTTGTTGTTGCAATAACAGTTTAAGGAATTTTTTTTTATTTTTAGTATAAGGCGGTAAACAAGCATTCGTAATCTTTTGGCGAAAACTTATATCCATTGCGTCTTATTACTAAATAGCTATAAGACGCTCCTCTGGAACACTTGAAAGTCGCAAACCGCACGAAACACTAAAAGCATAGCTGTCATTTTCCGACCTGCCGTCCGTATCGGTCGTGCCAGCCCACTTCTACTGCAAAGCTGAATACTACCTCTTTCTAATAAGTAATACCATTGCTGCAATTTCAATCTGAAAGCTATCTGGTCTGGAGAGACAAGGATGGCAATCTCCTTATATAAAATCCTCATCATCCTCATATAAAAATTTTTATTTGAAATATTTTTAGAAAAAAAAATTCCCGTTGTTCTGGCAAAGTATCGGCTGAGTAAAAAGAGTTTAATTGGAATTTCCGTAAATTAGACACGCGGTGGCCGACAAGCCAAGTTTAAACCAATTCAATTAGAGAGAAAACACCGTAATATTATACCAAGTATTTGTAGCCTTTTTTAACTTAAAAACTATTTTGCATAAACTTGCTAAATTTGGCATATGCTGAGGCATGATCGACAAATATGTGCTTTAAATTTCGTACATACATCTGAAAGGTTTAATTAGATAGTGTTGTCCAAAAATCGTAATTTTTATTACTGATTGACCTCAAAATTATAAACCAGTGCAGACGACCTAGAAAGTAGAATTTTGGCACCCAGATAGGAAGTTGAGTGAATACAAATGAAGAAACTATCAGACATGGAATATTTTTTTTTATAAATTATTCAATTAATTGGCGGCTAGTTTTGTTGTTCCCTAAAACTGTATTTGATAGAAGTAAATCTCAATAAGATAATATAATATAGATTGCTGGTAATTATAATATATTATAAAATGATGAGATATCAGTGTATCTATCTGAATAGTTCTGCAAAAAATAAATTGATTATTCATCATCATCATTCATTGACATAAATTATAACCCGACCTGGTTTCGATGTTTCTTAGATTTATAAATATATTTTTGTTAATAAATTATGTTTAAAGTTATAATTTTTTTTTTGCAATTTAAGTAAATAAACTTTAGGACTGACCATTGATTTTGTAATACATTTAGATATCACTACTTTTGTCAGTTAAGTCTGCAACGGCATATTATAGCATTATTTTGAACTTGGCTCATTAGTCATTGTACGCTCGTGTTTTTGATAAGATACTGTAGAACCGCTGCGGACTGCTCTTGGGGCGTAGCCTGCTCTTGCAGCAATACTTCCTATATCTGTCTGTTGGGGCCTCTTCTATATCTACGTACTCGTAGGAAAACGCTTTTATTCTTCGTATAAGTTTATTATGTTCAATATATCACAATCGATACAATTATTATAGCCCTGGCTACTAGCTCACATTCTTGTAAAGCTGTTGTTGTGGTCAGCGCCCGAAGGCGTACACCGGAATGAGAAAATCTTATGTTGTCAAAACTAGACAGTTTCCGAATTCATTCTAGCAAAAGTTTAAACTTGAATTGTTATTTTTTTTTATTAAAAATATAACGCTTCTTCGGCCAATGAGGTTCTATGCCTACGTTACATCATTTTAAGTGGATATATACTACGATAATATCCACTTAAAAAGTAATTTTAACTTGAAATACGTCGGAAAGTAAGCCTTCCAACAATTTAACAAGTGTATTATGACCCAGGAAGGAGAACTCCAACAAAAAAGTATTATAAAACAAATTCCCTAAGTACTCTTATAAAAATATTGTTTTCTTTATAAATTACGGCGAAATTCAGCTCTGGCAAAAAGAAATGTGTATAAAAATATAAGAATCATATTTTCTTTGGTACTACACAGAACTTACTGTATACTACTGTACTGTACTGTGTACTTAGCAGAATATCGCATACAAAAGTTTTAGAAATTCAATTCTGGAATCAAGTGGACGTGATATGACATTAATTAACATATTGTAGTGCCGAAGTGTTTGCACAGACTTCATAGTTTAAGCTAGACTACGAATTACGTCTATAAATAAAATTAAATAAGTTTACTAGTTTGTGAATATGAAATACAGTAGGTACGCGTCATTGCTTTGAAGCAAAAACTACTAAACTGAGTAATTTATGTATTATAGATTGAATTCTCTATGAATACTCGTATTATATTATATTATATTTATATTATTCTATATAATACTTTTATACTCTTATATTAAATTTTTTTTTTTTCGAAAAAAATAATGTTTTTCTTAAAGATTTTATGCGAGCGATGACACGAATAAATCACGAATATCTATATAAATAAAACATTATAATGAATAGCATTCTTCACAAAAGGCTTTTGTTAATTGGTAATTTAAAAAGTTAAAAACAAATAAACTTGTTTAATTAGTGCGACAATAAGTTCTCCGAAGAAAGCAAAATATGCCAACCGTTTCTCACAAGAGATGAAATATTTTAATATCTTCTGTGTTCGTGTCGACTTTTAATTTTTTATCTCGGGCCAGTAAATAGATGGGACATAACGTCTTATTCACAAATCACTTTTATTATTTTCACGACGCTTTTAAGATCATTTTAAAAATGTAATATGGCAGTAGCGTCTTTGTTAAATTTCCTTATCATTTGTAGACTTTTAAGAAAACAGTTTACCAGCTTGTGAACACTGGTGAAAACAGCTGGGGAAAATTTGCGTCGCAACATAAAATGTATGCATCGAACAACTGTCATAGGACATTCATGTACATGTTGGATATGTTACGTGTCGAGAGACATAATCATTGAAATGTCACTCGTAACGTTCGTTGTACGTAAATAGCCCATAACATTTTGAAATTTCTCGAGCAACATTGTTCTCTGGTCAATACGAGGCTTCACCTTTCTATAATGCATCGTAGAATATAATAATTATAACAATGACCTGGAATGTCCTCGTACACGATAATCAATAAATGGTTCTGATTGCTAGTTTCTCACATGGCAAAAGAGTGAAGAAGGAGAATACTGTAATTTCGTGGACGTTAATCGTAGTTTTCTACAGGCTCGGACATTGCGTTCGGCCTTATATCCGTGTCCTTACGGTTTTTTTGTTACACTTTCACGCTACATCTACTCAACCGAACATTATGAAACTTTGTACACACATTCTTAGATATATTAGAAATTATATAGAATACGTTTTATTTAAAAAAATACGGATCCGAGCGACGCCGTGGGTAATTAGGCTAGGCTAGTATAATATAACACTAAACGCGAAAGTCTTCTGATTTTATATCTTTCACAAATTTAAATATATCTTCATTATGTAGCTAACGCGACAGACAAAGGTCACCTCGTTTTTTTTCTCACCGTCTGGAACCTTCTACTAATTCAATTACTTTCCCCTCAGGGGCACTTACTTAATGTCTGTCATCACGACATGATTTTTTAATGAACAAGCTAATTAGTTACGTAGACAGATTCTCTGTCTACGATTAGTTATGACTGAAAATGTCGGCGTTGACAATTATGTCAGGAAATGTCGAGCTTGAGACCGTTTTTAATATGTTACTTTGTAAATAGTTTGTTTGTAATAATTGGAATATGCCTATAAATTCTTTATCTTTTTCTTTCTTTCTAGTAAAAGATTGTGCCATACTGCATGGCAGCTAAATCGATAGGAATCCTTGGAAGATGGTGACGTATCTCTCTTTCACATGATACCACAACAACGAAAAAGGTATTTTGTCGCATTACGAACAGGGTAAAGAAGTCGTTTAATATGGTAATATTTAAACACTAACATTTACAATTGTTTCTAGTTTATTTCTAATTATCTAGTTACTGGAATTCTAATGTAATAAACATATCTTGAAGAATTATTATAAATGTCTACAAAAATTAATGTGTTCTTAATTTTTTAAATAAGTTAAATTCTTGTAGTACGTCTTCGTTTCAATTTCACTATCAACTTGATTGAACGAAATAAACGAAGTGTTTCTCGGTTAATAATGCCAAGTTTCATCATTCATTCAGTAGTATAGCTTGATAAACAATTAATTAAAATAATTATACATCTATCAAAACTTTCACATTTTTTATAACTTTCACAACAACAACTTTCACATAATATCAGTATTTCCTGTGCAAGAATTTCGTGATACACAAAAATTTCTTGTTGAAAAACAAATCATACTTGCCAAAAGAATAATAGAAAAATAGCAAAGGAATCCTTACAACGCTCACCTATTTGACGAAAATATCTTAGCAGGAAACATCCAATCGCACACGTTGATTGAGGGGAACGGATTTGCGGCTCCAATTTGGAGATGCGTCAAAGAGATAAAGGATCTCTGAGCGCTGGCCCTTCTTGTCACTGAACTCTTAAATTTGATTTATAAAGCAACGCCTTTTATTTTTTATTACCTTGTCAGTAGCTGTTGTTACGCTCTTTGGAAATCTAACAAAGTCTTTACTGATCGTTACTAGAGTGTAGGTGTTTTAGAAAATACTTTTGTGTTTTCACTACAAACTTTCCATTTTGTTCCATATCACGTTTCGCGTGGACTATGAGATAAATATCTAAGATAACGAGATCCTTTTTTTAAATAAGGGGGCGAATAAGCTGTCACAGTCATTTGGTAATGGTTGAGTAGTTTGGTTTTTTCTTCTTCTTCTTTTTCACCGTACACTTCGATAGTATCTCTTGGACCTACATTCCACGTCGGTGTTAGCCAAATTCAGCTGCTATACCTGGCTCTATATCTAACAAAGGCATGTGTAATAATTATATCTAATATACAAATAAAGCATGGACAATCAACAACAGATAACATTTGCCAGACAATTTCTGGCACTAACAGTTTTAAGCATTAAATAACTAAGTCACACACTTAAGTGTGCTTACTTTCAATCGCTTCAATCGCGTTTTATTCAAGGGCGAGTGAGATTGAATAAATCCTACTGGTAATGTAAATGCGAAAGTTTGTCTATGCTTGTTACTCTTGAACGCTAAAACGAATTAATATCTAAAACTTGTATGAAATTTGGTATAGATTTAATTTGAAAAATAAAAATATATTTTATTTTACTATTAATGTCAAAAAATAAATGATCAGGGCGCATTTTACTCTGTAAAAGTACAACATTACAGTGAATACATGTGGAACACAGCTGATTTTTAGTAATAATACGAACATTTACAAAAAGAGCAAACTTGACAGTTCGTTAGCGGAGATTTTTATCTATTAGTGGAAGTTAAACAAAGGCGACCCGACAAATTGGTCCGGCCTCGAGTGGCAGTAACGAGGCTCCGCCGAGGCCCATTAGTCCAGACGCTGTCTTTTCAAGCGTCGGCAAATATTTGGTAATACGAGAGCCTCGCTTTACGGCACGAGTATCGCAGCTGTTTTGTGTCTTAAATTGCTGTACCGAGTAGGTTTTATATTTATATAATGAATTAAATATAAAACGGTGCTGTATTTTTTAAATTTATATTACCTAATCGTCTATATTAGAAATATAACATTAAGACAACTAGATAGATCTTTTTTTACCGGTTAATAGTCTTAAGTTTGAGCAGTAATTTCAAAATGCGTAGCCATGACGGAAGAACTCACTATTATAGTAAGAGATAGTGCTATGCTGCATTGCAGCCGAATTGGGCTGGCGTGACCGGAGAGTTAGATATTATAGAGATTATCGCTTGCACTAGACCAACGTAAGGTGGCAGGTGTGCTGTCGCGTATCGTGAGTGAGTATCCCGTGGTGGCCCATCGAGGGAAAATTAGGAAGGAGGACAGCGTCTCTGAATAACATTTATGCAGATGTCTATGGGTGTCGGTAGTCATCTATGTAAGAGGTAGTGCCACACTGCATGCTTGCATGCAGTCGAATTGGGCCGGCACGACCGGGGAGGTACCTCTCGCTTACTCGAAACTGGCGTAAAGTGCCAGCTGTGCTGTCGCGTTTCGTGCGGTGTGTAAGTAGCCGGTGGCCCATGGAGTTGGGAGGAGAAAGGAGGACAGCGCATCTGTGTAGCCTCTATGCGGATGTTTGTGGACGTCGGTAGTCATGAAAATGGCTCCGGCTGCTCGTTTGCCCTCCTATATCATAAAAAAAAAAAATGAAAATAACGCCGACAGCAGCCAATTTGCTCCCTTTACTATAAAAAATCTATTAAAAATTAACTGCAATACACCGCTGTCTATTATAACAAAAACTCATACTTACCCAACGTTTTCTCCCTACGATATCTACAGGAAAATTATTAAAAAAAAATCAACATTCAATAATTTATTACTTTTAAATACATCGACTCGAGGTCCTTACATAAACTTCTATTTATACACGCAAATTATATTTCACAAGATGCTCTGTACAATATATAACATTAATACAAAATCAATACACATATTTCATTATCAACACCTTTATATATTTACAATAAGTGTATATTATTTTTATGTACAAGATTACTTAACACTTTAACGGATATTTATACTCTGATATTTGTTTTCTATAAAAATACAGTTGCTATTTAGTTTTTTAAACATTTTTTCTAATCTACTTTGATTTAAATATTTTTTATAAATTTTCGGAAAAATAGAGGTGTTATAGTCAGGAAAGTTATTGGTAAAGTTGAGCTCAGTGACGTTGGCAAAACGGCAAAAGTCTCTAACACCTCTTGTAAGAGCTTGTATAATTTGCTGTTGAATTTATTAATCGAATCAGGCCCTTTCTTATAGAAACTATAGGATGCAGTCTGGCAGTTTTTGTGGTCTTATATACAGTAATGCCATCAAGAGAGATATTTGATTGCTCTGTTCTATCATCGCTATATTAATTTCAACTTCTATTATATTCAATGTTTTGATATTATTATCCTCAAAACAACGATATATATGCTCTAGTACAGTAAAATAGATATTTATTATCTTGTCAACCGTAATACTCTTTAGCTTATATGATCCTATTCTCCTGCCTATAGCACCTCTATGCATGAAACAGCTACACGTTTGAACCATAGAATCATGTCATAGCGAGTGCAAACTTGCGTCTGTGTCGCTTTCTGCTCCGCCCAACAACAGGCTCGTTTCACATGGGACTGTTTGGCCGGTGGACGCCGGATCATCTTTGCGTTCCATTAGTCACAGTTCGATCGCGGCTGAACCCTTCCATGTAATACCGGCCCTTAGGAGGTGATACAGCCGCAGTACGCACCATATACATAGACACTGGTGAGAAGAAAAAAGTATAATTAATATTAATAATAATAATAATATTATCTTTATTTGAGCTAATGTTAAACATATAAAAACAAGTTAAGAAATAACACGGAACAATAATAATATACATATACAATAACAACAATATTAAGTTTAATAAATGTGTAAGGGGTCGTCCCGATGCAGTACGCCCAATTTGTGCAAGACTTGGCGTACTTCTATATTACATATATATAGATAGTATAAATATAGGGTAAAGAAAAGCATTGTATTTTTGTTAGAGGTAATCCCAGAATGCCTTCAAATTGATTGTGACGACCTGGGAGGCGCCTCTAGCTCACATGACATCCGCAGCAAATTGATAACTATGCTGTCGCCCAACAATTATTTAGACATCTTAATCTGAATCTTTTTCACTCTTCAACTCCTGTTTTATGTTTTACAAGTATATCTCGCCACAGTTAGAGTTATAGAATAGGAGCCTAGTTCAGCCTCATCAGATGGGCTGAAATAGAACTCCTATTCGCTTCGATAGCTTAAGTATAGATCCGGAAAAATCGAGTCTATGCTAGCAGCTGCCTCACCTACTTGTAACTTTCATACATTTTCTTAATAGACGCGAATAAAACACAAAACATACTTACATTCAAGAGTATTCTTGGTATTAAAAATGATATCTCTGCTTTACACATCGCGTCAAATTGCTGAAAACAAATAGTTTAATGAGCCACGTATATTATATATTTTAATACTTATTAGAAATAGTAGTGCCTTCATGAGGCTAATTCTAATTGTTTCGTGGTCTAGTGTTAAGCATCCCGGATTCGAATATCGGGTCGCCAAAAAGTTCCCAAAATTTTTCAATTTCTAATAACAGTCTAGACTTTCAGAAAGTTGGCGGCGGTACACCCTCGTGCTTCGAAAAACACGCCATATGTCCTGCACAGATAGCTCGTCCCCATAGAGCCAAAATTCTGCTATCGCCACTGAGCGGTGCAAAGTAACACAGTTTCTTAGTCACTCAGAGTCCGATAGTATGATGTACGCAGCTTCCGAAGCATGCGTCAGGGAGATGTATGATTTTGCTTCCGTACAACCTGTGTGTTGTCCATTGTGAGATGGCAGTGAGAACAAAGCATATCTTCAAGGATATTTCTGGGCGTCGAAATTGAACAGTAAATATACATCTATACCTAGGTATATATTGAAGGATAATCGCTTGCTCCTTAACGCTATTCAAAACATTTTAGTGCGTTTTGGAGACTTTAGTGTGGAGATTTTTTTACACAGGCTGGAGTGTGGAAAAACAATTTATACTCCTCGGCAAAAAGCCTTAATCATTCATAGACGCGTAAAAAACAACTTCTGACGCACGTTGATAGATCATTTATGTGCCAATTTCGTTCGTGAAGTAAGTTAAATTATAAGTAATAAGTTTTTTAGCATAAGTCGTGCTAAAAAACTCGGCGCCACAGTATGCGAATAGAATTCAAAATGATTTAGCAACAGGTTTCGCCGGACGGCTTTTCTCACTACGCGCTCCATCACGTAGATATTTGCAAAAAATGAGGTAAAATATACCAACTAACTACAAAATGTGGAATGTATTTTATCGGGAATTTATTTCAAAAATAATAAATATTGTTTTAACTTTAGCGCTTAGTCAATAGCAGCATAGCGAAAGCGCTAGTACGACGATGTCGACGAAGAGCGATATAATTTCGACGAATTGCACCTAATTATATTCTTTATATTTACGTTGTATTTGTGTCGTATTTTTGTAACTAGATATTAAACCAAACATGTTATTAAAATATTTGTTTCTTTTGAATACTGTACCTAAGTGAAAATAATTAAATTGCTGATAGTTACTTGAAATTATCAAAAAAATATGCCGAATATACAAGCCCCAGACTATGACGTATGAAAGACTCACCCACTCTACATTTAATACCTAACCAATATACCCCTCTTGTTGGTTAATATATCTATTTTCAGCTCAATGTCTATCAGAATTCATCTATACGTCATAAAAACTTATGATAAGGGTCGGATAATGGAAAATCATTACTATTACCGTTGGATGAAGTTAAAAATAGTACTGGGGTTGTACTGTTTGAAGGGCAAACGTGTAGATCGATATCTACAAAGTCACTTTGTACTATCACTTTTTACACTTGATCCTTAGTTGTAATTATTTTTACACTTGACGCGTTTGTTATTACAATTATTTTTAGGTACGTTGACTTTTAATTTGTAATTATTTTAATATTTGTTTCTATTTACGCCATATGTTTATAGACTATAAGGACGCAGTACAAATTTAAGTTTTAGGAATTAAAGTTCTTACTCATTTCAGTAGGAAGTTTTTCTTAATCATTGATATAAAATATACCATATTATAATATATATTTTTTTTAATTAAAGGTATTATTATAAATAAAGCCAACATACAATTTCAAAACTATTAGATATATCATCAACACTTAATAAACTCGTTGCCATACAACGTGATTTAGGTCGTTTTCGAAACAAAAATTGTGAATTCTATATCAATTATAGAACCTATACAGTTAATTCCATAAAATAGCACACTTCTATTAATCAAAGTCGATATTCATATCGCTCGCTTAGAAAAGTGAGAAACTGTGGTAACGACGTTAACGTTATTACTATCGATTCTTAAAATCTTTTAATACTTAGTTTCACTGTCTACACAAAAACCAAATGCGCCAATTCTTAAGAAGGCTTCTGCGCTGGCGTATTGTTGTACGATCACAGCATTGCGCTCCAGCCTCGCTAATGCTGCCTGCATTGGCTGGGTGGCTGCTAAATATCTACGTCAGTAATTTGCCATAGTCCCGTGACGTCACTGTATTATTTGTATTTCACGCGAAAATGAGTCTAGTCTATTTACTATCTATCAAAAGCGATGCAACCGTTTATCAGTTACGAGAAAACACAGGAACATAAAACGTACCAGGCGTACTGGTATTTTAAATCCGAAACAAATTGACCAATCTATAATATTTATTACCAAGTACTACAACAATATTTAATACTTACTTTGTTGACGTGATCTCTTAGTATATTAGAGTAAACCATGGCCATTGCCTCTAATGCCATGAAGGTCATACACCCGACTACCCATGGTACCAGAAACGCCACGTTTTCCTGCAACAAAATATTTAATAAGTCTAGGCAAGGCAAGGCCAATGTATGGAATCGTAGAACGCTATTTTAGGGTCATAAAATATTTCATACGCAAATTTTTTTTTTTTGGATGCAGAAAGATCTTTCTCATACTCAGAAATTGTATTTTTCTTCTTGTAATGCAAGAGGTCGACTAGCTTAGTCCTTTTAGCTAGTCGTTGTTATACAGGGCGAAGGCCTCCTGTGCTTTGCATTTTGAATAGTATAGTAGGGCAATGGTAACTGGAGCCTTTTGAAGACTACCAACACCCATAAACATCCGTATAGAGGTTACTTATGTGCGTTTGTTTTACTTCCCACTTTATGTGCCTCCAGGAATTCACACCACAAACACAGTTGACACTTTACGCCAGTATAGTTTGCGAGAGGTATCTCCCTAGCCCCCTCGACGGATCTCCACCTTGTCGTGGTGAGGTGGCTTAGTAACCGTGGCTTGAGCCACCACCAGCCAAGAGGGATCCCAGGAGAGGACGCTCCGAGTGGGCTTCTCCAGGGCCCGCTCTGGATGCGTCCATGGAGGAGGGGTCGCAGGAAGAGAGGTGTCCCGGTATGTCGTTGCCTTGCACCCTATCTCCCGCGACCGAACGGGGACGCACCGTCAGATGCGTTGGCGGTGGGACCGCAGAGGAAGAGGAGATGGGGTGTGTCGTTGCCGTCCTCCCTATCCTCTGCGGTCGTTTTATGGTTGGCCCCTGGATGGCGGTCGGGGACAGTGAATTTCAGGATAGTCCCCAAGGAGAAGTCTGGTCTTTTCACCCGGGCCAGCCTGTCGCTGGAAGGGTCCTGTTGCTTGTAGATCCGGGGCCCCCCAATTATAGCGGCTGAAGGCACCCGCAGGGGCAGAGGCAACTTAGTTGCCGAGCCCGATACTGTACCCGGTTGAGGTGACACTGTACCCTGCTCTACCTACCTACAGCTCTTTGCAATTCATCTGCTGTCAAATGACATCGCTCCACGACGTAAAAATGTCCTTAAATCCAAATTATTCAAACTGTTATCGAATTATTGTTATTATTATTGTTGAAATCATAAAATTAACACAGAATACTAAATTATAATAAGCAAAGAAAAAGCTATAAAATCCGAACAAATTCCCATTCGCTATTGAATTTGTAAAAAAAAACAAATGACACTCGATTTTTTCTTATAGCTACGCAATATGTCCTCTAAATCAAAAAGCTTTACTTCGGTATCACCTAATTGGTAAGAAATATTAAGAATTTAATGCGAAAACACATTGTAAAATTGAAATTTGTATGTGTTAGAGTTGTTAGACTGTCTTGATGTGTTTAGAATTTAAATATTTAATCTGATGATTTATTTTCAGCGCATTCAACATGCTCAGTGAATCAGCAATGTTATTTATAATTAAATATTAATGTATTTACATATTACATTGACTTTGTTGTTTGATTTCTAAGAAAGTAAAACAAATAAGTTCTCCAAGAAACCGTAACTTACCTAATTTAAACTGTTACTCCCCTACATATAAATATATTTAGTCTCCAACCTTTATTCTATTTCAGGCAAGGAGGCCAAAGGTACAAAACATCATGATTTATTCAAGTCACATTTTTGCAACCCCTATTCGTATAATAATAGAATTTTATTCAAATGATAAGTCCCAATAAGACGTGAAATTGAGAACCAAGAGGGATTTTAAGAAATATTTTAGGTAACACGAAATTTTAAGATATATTTTAAAATTATTATTTTTTTAGTAAATTCGTGTTTCTGTTTACAAATGCTTTTTAAATTTTCAATTTACAGTGACTTCTTAAGTTTGCGTGAAAGATATACTACTAGAAAGATATACTACTAGATAATAATATCTAGTAGTATATCTTTATATTTTATATACTATTTATCGCAGTTTATTTAAATATTTAACAAAATATAAAATACTTAATCCGCGATAAAATCTGGCAAAATAGTTTTATTACAATTATTACAGTCATATTATTAAAACTCTTTTGATTGTGAAACGGAATCTCAAAAATTGGACTTTATTATTCATAAAAAGTTTGGTAAAACCAAATGTGCATGCCTTAAGCACTCGTGTCATACGTATGTTATTTAAATTAGATACTCATGATAACATATACGTTTTTCACCAAAAATTGCTTTTTTTATTTTTAATTTTCAAATAGTTTTATGGTAAACTTGAATCTTAAAGAAAATAAGTTATTTTATATTTATTAGACATCATAATGTAAAAATAAAAACTGCTTCAGATAAAAGCGATTATTACCAATATAAATTACATAATTTTAGTCGAGAAACGTTGGTATAATAAATTAATAAACGTTAGACTAATAAAATTGTGCTGGCAGCTTATATGAATGACGCAATTAAAACTTAACCATAAAGAATGTCTCTTACCATAATGTTTTAAGTGCGCGAACGTGATTTATTCAATTATACACTCTAACGTTGTGAAAATAAAGTCTCAAGTGGCTTTACTCTCAGAGTAAAGCTCACTGTTGACACATTTTTGACGTTTACTCTGAGAGTAAACGTCACTGTTGAGGGGTTTTATATTTTTTGTATTTGTATATTAGGCTGCCTAAGATGTAAATTTTTTAGTTTCAACAGTACACATTTGATTTTTTACAATAAAACGAATAATAATTGAGTTATGGTTTTCTAATCAGTTCGTCACAATAGACTTACGGACCTATTGAAATAAAATTTAAATCGATTAGTTATGTTTTTCAAAAGTTATGGAGATTACAGAGAGAATGTTATATGTTTTTCATAGAATTTTTTCTGAAAAATTCATTTTTTTATCTAAATTGTGGGTTGGATTGCTGTTTATTGTTTAGAAAAATGACCATTGATGTTTTCTTTTATTATGGTATGAAGGCCAACCTACTTTAAGCACTATATTATTATTTATTTAAAATAAAACTCTGACCGAACCCAGTTTTTGATTTTTAGGCGAGAGTAGAGCATACCTACGCTCGCGCTTAAGGCATGCAATATGAATATTACACAAACTTTTCTTATTTGGCTTATTAACTTATTTTTTGTAGGTTATGTAAGAAAAAACTAGCAGTTTCAACATCTGTTTTTTTTTATTAGTATAAACCCCTATAAAGAGCGGTCGGAGCCATTTTCATGACTACCGACGACCATAGACATCCTCATAGAGATTATGCAGACCTCCTTTATTACCCTAATTCCTCCTCCGCCCTCCATGGGCCACCGCTTACGCACCGCACGAAACGCGACAGTTTAGCATGTAAAGGCCCGTTCATATTTTGATTAGTGCGAGTGCAGGTGTTTAGTTTTTAGTAAAAAGTGCAAATGAATAGTTGAAGTGATTAGTGCAAGTTGTGTCCAAAACTGCGTTACGTTTAGTATAAGTGATTAGTACGAGGTTAATTTAAGTCATGCAACAAGCGAGTGAGGGGAAGAGCGCAAGCGCGCGGGGGACGAGTCTAATCGCAAAAAAATAGAACACGCTTCTAATCAGGCTACTAAACAGGTTACTAATCACTTACACTAAACAGTTGTTGTCCACGCGTGTTTTCTACAGCTAATCACTAAACACTTGCACTAAACACCTGCACTATCACCAATCAAAGTGTGAACTACTCATTGATACTGTCATGTTAGTGTAATAAACCTATAGAATGTCTGACACGATACTAGCGAAAAGTAACAACTGTGTTTTAGTGTAGCATTTAGTGCAGTGTGTAACTATTCGGTGGGCCATAGAAAGTAGTAGAAAAAGGTGGGCCATAGAAAGTGGTAGAAAAAGTTCGGCATCTGTAGAACTATGTACTATGAGGAAGCCTACTGTCGTCGCAGACATGAGCACTGCTCCAATTGCTCGTTTTCTATACTATAAAGAAACAACAAAATCCTCCATCACGTCTAACTTCATAACACACTCATTGCTCATAAGGTGACCCAATAATGTTTTTATTGCCCTCACAAAAGCCTCCCGTAGACTGTATAAAGATGAAATCAACTAAAATGGCGGCCCATAAAAACATATTATCACTACGCAGCTTGTGGTTACTTTTATTGCAAACTATTATATATGTTCACTTTTTATACACTCACTGCGTCTTTCGTTCTTCACAATAATATTTTTTTTATGGTATAGGGGGCAGAGCAGTTGGAGCCATTTTCATGACTACCAACACCCATAGACTAAACAGATGCGCTGCCCTCCTTTCTCCATGGGCCACCGGTTACTTAGACACCGCACGAAAGGTGACAGCATAGCTATCATTTTACGCCGGTCTCGTGTAAGCGAGAGGTACCTCCCCGGTCGTGCCGGCCGAATATACCTACCGTCTGGCACTACCTCTTACTACTAATAATATCTATTAGCACACATATTACAATACAAAAATGTACTCACTTTATATATTCCATAGAATAAAAATATGCTGAGAACGATCATGAACATTTGCGTGCCGATTATAGCAAAGTATGCTATCTGTACACCTGAAACAATTAAAACTTGTTTAAATGCCAAAAAAAGTACTGAAGCTGAAGAATATATTTTATATTTAGGTGTCTATGTTGTTTTTATTCTCATATTTTTTTCCAAATTTACACAAAATGAGAAATTTACTAATCATTCCTACTAAATAGAATTTGTATGACAAACATACTACTTATTTTATTTATATTATGAACTGCAAAAATCAGCGTCTTTTCGTTCATAGAATAAGGTCCAAATGGCCAATGGCATCATCAAATCACTTTCAATGATGATATTAATTAAGTAGGTATCGCATAAAGTAAAAAAAAAGATATTTTTAGATAAAGCTGTTGACCTTACTGTAAAAGTTATCTAGCTATTTATATTAATATTGCCTTAGCCATAATCTGGAAACGATAATCAAACACCTGCTAATTATATTCCAAAAGCATATTTTTGTATGGGAGCGAATGAGTAGTTAGAGCCTTCCGTTGACTACCCACACCCATAAACATCGACATGTGTATGTTGTCCTATTGTAGGGAAGGAAGGTATGAAGGCAACACATTTGCATATCATTATTTACATGTCAATGTGCTTCAGTTGTCAGGCTCCGACAGCTCGTTTTCCTCCTCACACTGTAAAAAAAGCTTAACAAGCCCTCACTTGTGCGTGCAAACAAATGTACAAATGAGCGAATGAAATAAACTTGGGATAAGTGGATCAAATAAAATATACGAATTTATTTTCAAATACACATCGTAAATAAATTCGTATTTCTTATTAATGCAAATGATCGATTTGAGCTAAAATGTCCACAGCTGGACGTTAGCCTCCCCCAGATTGCGCCTCAGTGGACGGCCTATTTGCTTCTAAAAAAAACTTTGAATAAAAATTAGTTAATTAATTAGAAATTTCTTTTTTGAGCCCTTCTATCTAGTACTTGTAGTAGTAAATCTTTATAACTGCTAACGAGACTTTATACATGTCCAAAATTAAAAATTTTATTATCCTACTACATATTATTACAGATGCTAAAGTTTGTATGTTTGTTTGTTTGTTACTCCTTCACGCAAAAACTGCTAAACCAATTTTCATGAAATTTAGCATACACATAGAGAGTAACTTGGATTAACACATCCAGTTTGTATCTCTTAAAAATGTTCTTATGGGATGCCATGGGATGATTTTCCATTTTCCACGGGATCGAAATTTACGCGAGTGGAACTGCGGGGCGCAGCTAGTGTACAATAATGTTTACAATGAAAGATAAATTTGATAATAGCTTTTAAATAGCTTGCTTCTTTTTTCGATTTACTTATAGTAGACTAGCTGCGCCCCGCTGTTTCACCCGCGCAAATTTCGATCCTGTGGAAAATCATCCCATAGGAACATTTTTTCGGGATAAAAACTATGCTATGTGTTAATCCCAGTTACTCTCTATGTGTGTGCAAAATTTCATGAAAATCGATTCAGCAGTTGTTACGTGAAGAAGTAGGTAACAAACAAACAAACAAACAAACAAACAAACAAAAATACAAACTTTCATATTTATAATATTAATAAGATTAGATAGGTCGCCTTGGCTGGTGGCTTGGTGGACTGTGTCCATCAGTGGACTGACAGAGGCTGATGATGATGAGGAAATACAAATTTGTGTATCAAAGAAAAATCAACGAGCATGAAATTTCATACGACAGCAAATATACAAACCAGGACTAACTTTAGAGAATTTAAATAAAATACCAAGATACGTAATTATATACTTAGAGATACGTACAAACAAGTTTGTTATAGACTTAATCGATTCTCGAATGTACAAACAAATCGAGTGCGATATATCGCATTTCTCAGAGCTATTTGCTTTTCCCGGCTTACGAAATCATACGGCCACATCAAAGATAACTTGATGAACGCTTTTAGAATAAATAGCCTTTCGGGTTGCGTCATACGTGTAATGGTCGCCACACACTTATCAAATCGTAACTGTATCACCTCGAGCCGATCAGTATTCTTTATATGAAACTTCATACTGCAACGCACACTAATGGCAAACGTAACGTAATCGTATCGTCTTCGCTTTACTAAGCGAGGCGTTTACGATCCCTTTCCGAGTTGATAAGTGTGCGGCGACCGTATGCGACGCTGCAGAGGTAAAAACTTCATAAATACTTGAAACTTTTTTTTGTTAAAATTAGGGGAATACATTTACGTATGAAATCTAGAGCGCGGGTGACCCCTTGACCTATGTCGGACTTGACACTTAGTATTACACTGACCAAACGTGCCTTCAGCCGTTTTAATTGGAGGGTCTCGAATGTGCAGGCAAAGGAATCCCTCCAACCGTAGGCTGGCCTGGTGAAGAGGCCAGATTTCTCCTTGGGCACTGTCCCATATATATTTATCATATAACTGCATCCTAATCCCAGGACCCACTACTCCATAGAAGCATGCCACCATTATCGAAATCGGACCCGCCCCTCGTTCCAATCCACGCCGCCATATTATGCTGATTCAGAGGGACGGGTGGAGGACCTTCCAGCTGAGCTACTCTTAGTCTGGCCTCTTCCTCCAAGCCTGTCTGGTATGGGTAGCCCGGTCCGGCATAGTCTTGGGGTCATAAAGACATGCAAATTCCCCC
Organism: Calycopis cecrops; assembly: GCA_001625245.1. Taxonomy (NCBI): domain Eukaryota; kingdom Metazoa; phylum Arthropoda; class Insecta; order Lepidoptera; family Lycaenidae; genus Calycopis; species Calycopis cecrops. Next base: position 63,120 of record LUGF01045876.1, read on the forward strand.
ATCACTACAAGGTGGCAGCATATTTGGGAGGAATGTTTTATTTTCTAACTGTCTAACGTGTAAAATGTAACATAACAAGTTTGCACTTCAAAACATCGAACATCGCATCAAAATATAGAACATCTTCAGTCATATTAATAATAATTATATTAGCTGTCATACTCGTATCGGGACGCGTCCCTTCCATTTGCGGGAAAGTGGAGCAGGGTCGGTGCACGCTTCCCAAACCTGACTAGGTTTGGGAAGCGTGAAATGTTTTTCTCGTTGATTTTTCGTCGTCGCGTACAAAGCTCTATTGTGCCTCCACGTTGCGCGTCGGTTCGAAGGTAGGTACGCGATCGTTCGAATTAGATATATTTATAAAGTCACTAGCTGAGCTCCAAGGTATTATCAGTGTAAAGTTTATTCAAAATTAACCCTTCATTATCTGGATAAAAGTTTTTATGCTGCTCTAAATTAAAAGTTTTTATGCTGCTCTAAATTAAAAGCTGGAAGATTTCCAGGCAGTACGTGCTGTGCCAAATTTCAATCAAAACCTCTAGTAGTTTTTGTTTGAAAAGTAAAACAAAATAAATACAATATTTCTCATTTTTTATTAATACAGTTATAATATAACATATTCTGTAGGTAAATAGGATGTGTGTGTAATGTTGTATGACAATATTCTACCTCTACACTTTATGATAACTTGTAAAACATAGTCAAAATACAACTAGAAAAATAAAACTTTATCTGTTCACTTCATTACAATTCACTAGAATTCTAGTGTACTAGAAATTCAACTAAGCTTAATGTACTGAGGATTAACTAAGGTCTTAGTCTCTGTAAGCCAGTGGGTGTTAAGGTAAATACGTGCTACGCGTGACGAGAGTGAACAATGTTATTTCATTGCCTGAAGGATTTCCGTTTGAATGTGCTAATCTCAGGACGAACTAGCGTGCTATGAAGAAAATATGTTTGTATTCATTGTAGTAAAACTATTTTAACGGAATTTATTTAAATTGTAAAATACAATCGCGATATAACCAAAGCCTGCAACATATATTTTTCATTACTACCGACACACCTAGACATCCGCATTTTATGCAAATGTTGCCCTCCTTTCTCCTACCACCTCAATGGGCCACCGGCTACTTATACGACACGATACACCGCACGCGCTACAGTACAGCTGACACTTTACGCTGATATCCTATAGAGTTCGAGAGGTACCTTCCCAGTCGTGTCTCTTTCTAAAATTAAATGCGCAATTTTTCAATCAATCATCGAATGTATTAAATTTAAAATTCTGTATTTGAAAGAAAGAAAAATGATTATGCTAAGCACTAGAACATGAGTGAGTCAATGCATCTACATATACTCTAATTACGCACTCTCTTGGCGTAAAGAACTGAGAACCATTACTATACTAAAGTTTATACTATAGTATAATATCATTGTAAATTAAAACATAAAATCTGCGTGCGTGCATAAAATCTACCTATATAAGATACGCTTCCATTCAATGACTATATTAATTAGTTGGACTCGCACACTCGCTACACCCAATCCCGAAGGTTATTAAGGAGTACGTACCGAGTAAAGAGACGTCGTTCACTCTCGAAATTGAGCCATTTATTTGTCCTTATTTTATAGCACGTGTGATTTAAAGACAACAGAGCCGGCGCGCGGCGGCAATGTAGTGTGGGTGATAAAATACCCGCCTCGGAGTTTTCGTGTCTATTAAAGAATTCCAATGGAGGTACTCGTGAGGAATACATTATTTAGTTGCGCCTCTTGGCTTTACCCGCTTCTGTGTAACAGCAATTCATCCAATGATGTCTTAATTTTACGCGAATATAGTTCATTACAATAAAATAACTTTAACAGATTTTATCTCGGTATCACTATGTACATAGTATAAAGCAAACTCGCTTTCCGCAGTCTGTGTGTCTGTATGCTTAGATTTATAAAATTACGCAACAGATTTTGATGGGTATTTTTTTAATAAATAGAGTGATTCAAGAGGAAGATTAATATGTATAATTTAAGGTATATATAAATAAGGTATTATAATATAAATCAAAGAAAGAGGTTTACTCTGAATTTAAGGCGTGCGAAGCCGCGGGCAAAAGTTAGTATTTAATAAGCCCGGCGTTTCAGAAGCTTTACATCAACCATAGTCACAGACTGAAATAAACCGCGATAAAGCCGTTCAAATTGTTTTATTGTAATGAACAATTGATTAATTTTGCTGGATGAATTTTTATTCTTTATGTCATATTGATTGCCATATCTGGGTCGAGTTTTGCCCATTACCTATTGTATTTTTCACATTATAAGGGGAAAAAAGCAAGCAGCCGGCGAAGCTGTTTAGTAACTATCGAAATCCATAAGCTTCTGAATAGTGGTTATGCAGACCTGTTAGAATCCTTCCGCTTTTTTCCTTTTCCAATTTGGTTGTAACTCAACTAATAACTATGTTATTCTTTACTTAATAAATATGTCGAGTAGTCTACTATCTACCATGGTGCCAACCGGGACAGCTAGTCGATCCGTTGCAACGATTTCCCATAAAGTGCTGGGTTCAAGGCACAAAGTTCTTATACCCTACTCAGCATACATCCTAAGTTTTCTACTCGGAGAAACCCCTTTTTGAGCTTTCAATAGACCCGGTTTGAGTCCAGTGAGCTCTGCTTTATTCCGGACCTTGTAGGGACAATTTACGCACTACCATCTAGGTGAGATCCGATGGCTGAGTGTGTCTCACAGACAAACCGAATATTCACTTTAGGTATATGCTAAAGCCATGGGTGCCATCGGCCGCCCGTACTAATGCCCCGGATCATATCCAAACATCAACCAGCTAATATATCTTTTTACAGTGTGCGCAAATATTTACCGAATTAACGTTTTAATCTCCTTTAAGTTATCATTTAATTTAATCTTCGATAATCCAAATTGAATTGGATACTCTCGGATTTTCTGAAACCAATTACGACTAGCGGGATATCAGATAAAATTTAAAATAACCTTGCATCGTCACTAAAAGATAATGTCATAGCTACATTGTAGCTATATCGATCAGCACCACTGTAAAGTTACTCACGTAAGCTTACGGAGGCCCATTGAAGGGGAAAGGGAAAAGAGGGTAACACATCTAAGGATCAGGGTCATTAAAAGGCTCCATCTATTTTTTTATGGTATAGGGAGGCAAACGAGTCATTGGAGCCATTTTCATGACTACCGACGCCCATAGACATCCGGATAGATATAAACTGATGCATTGCCCTCCTTCCTCCTTCCACATCCTTGGGCCACCGGCAACTTACACACCGCACGAAACGCGACAGCACAGCTGGCACTTTACGCCGGTCTCATTAAACAATACCTCCAATCATTCCGTTTCAATTCAGCTGCTATGCAACAAAGATAATTCTGTATGCACTATAATGAAACGCGTTTACCAGTTGGGACATTTAAAAACTCATTTACCGTCATTAGCACATGCCTATCAGAGCCGGTAAATGCTTCAATATGGTATGTCCTGCACATGTGTGCTCAGAGAATACATTTTTCATTATAATGTGTCTATACAGAATTACTATGTCGCACCCGCACAGAGTCGGCATGGCCAGGTCACCTCTCAAGCACATAACATGACACAGGTATGCTGTTATCCTACTAATATTATAAATACGAAAGTTTGTTTGTGTGTTACTACTTCACGCAAAAACTGCTGAACCGATTTACATGAAATTTCGTACACATATAAAGGGTAACTTGGATTAACACATAGAATAGTTTATATCCCGAAAAAATGTTCCTATGGGATGCCATGGGATGATTTTCTATATTCCACAGGATCGAAATTTACGGGGATTAAACCGCGGGGCTCAGCTAATGATTTATATATTTAGTGTTTTAAGTAGTACCCAGCGCTCACAGGATACCGCCGCAGAGAGACAACTATGTCGTCAAGATTCGTACAATCTCTGAGTTTCCAGTGGTGTAAATGAGGGGATGAAAATAAAATTTAAAAAAAATCAAATCGCACCTACTGTTCTCCACTTTAACTATGAATAACCTGTCCATTGTGTGTCTATATCAATGCCAGAGTCCCAGTAGAGAAGCAAAATTGAAGGGAAAACGTTATAATACTGCTCAAGTCATAGAATGGCTTCTCCGAGCCCTCTATTAATATTAATTACTCAGCCCCGCGTGAATAATGGCTCCAAACGGAGGGAATGATGATATATTACGCGAGTGCTCGTAATACGATATTGAGGCGTTTACCGGCTTCGATATGTGTTAATGATGGTAAATGGGATTTTATGTTCCATCTGATGGGCGTCATTATAGTGTATACAGTATTTCCATTAGTGCAATCGAGCCGTACCGACTGGGCACGGCATGGAGGTTCTATCGCATGTCTTTAAATGACAGGTACACTGTCAAGTTTCATAGGGTTAGTATATTTCCGGTTGCCCGAATTGTTCGTTTGACCCCTTATAATAGAAGATCTTCTCTATCTTTATCGCTTTGATCGTCGGTATAACAAACATGTTAAATATACCTTATGAAGATTTAACGATAAAAGGTTATATTGTACAAGTCATAGGATAGCTCTTTACGCCCTCTATTAATATTAATTACCAAGTCTCGCTTGAATAATGGCCCCAAACGAGAACGTCTATAATTAACGTTGCTCAAGTCGGTAGCGTTTGATAAAAGATAGAGCCAGGCTGTGTTGAGGTCAAATTGGGTTTGGCACAACCACAACAATGGCTTTTCAGTGGCCCATATTATATTTATTACAAAGGGAAATGTAAGAGACATGTCTACAATTTACATAACCTTTATGTGTATATTTATGTCGTTACTCTCTAGATGGCACATACTGCTCGTTTTCCCTTTTATTATCTTAAAGAAATTTCCATTATATACCTTTTCAATGCAGCGATGAAACAGAAATGCTAAATCTCAAATATGAAGAGAAAAGGTTGAAAATATAATATTGCTCGAGTCACCCATATAATAGCTTCTCTGAGCCCTCTATTAATATTAATTACTCAGCCCCGCGTGAATAATGGCTCCAAACGGAGGGAATGATGATATATTACGCGAGTGCTCAAAATACGATATTGAAGCGTTTACCAGCTGCTGTTTATTAATGATGGTAAATGGGGTTTAATATGTTTCGAATGGAGGTTTTTTATTATAATGCATAAATAAGTACGTGGAGTTTAGACCGCTTTATCATTCGATAATTTCGCGTTATACATATAAATAATTGTATCACTTTCGTGTGATATATTTATGTAGGTAATCTTTCTTTCCGGTTTAAAGAACAAACGCATCATCGGAGTAACCCAACACATCACAAGGTTTCTGGTAGAATTAACTAAATTTTATATTTTAATTATTAAGACCTAATCAAATAATAATTTTTATCAGCTCTAGTACCCGTAGAACCCAAATGACAGAACTTGCCAAAATTTCAATTCATGGTCACAAATTTTTCTGACAACAAAGATATTGTTGTCAGAAAAATTTAAATGACAATTTTAGAATTAAGAATTCATCCATATAAGTAAATATGTACAAAAAAATATTTAAGACTTACAATTAACGCCTCTTTACGTAAAAAAATAAAGTCAATGGGAAAACATAAATAAAAATGCCTCATAATATAAAAATTAAAAAAAGACTGCGAAGCCTTGCCACCTTTTCTCTTAAAAAATCAAGTCTTGATGATAATGAATTCAATTAAGGTCCTAATAAATATAAATGAGGGTCTGCGTTAATATTTAGACAAGACGTCGTTAATTGAACAGGCCTCACTTGACAGAGTTAAGAGGTCAATAGAAACGCGGTCGGTTGTATTTGACAATTGCCAATTTGATTCTAAATTATATAGCGATAATTCTATTTGTCTTGGAGGGTAATATATTATATAGACCCTTACTACGAACTTCAATATCATCATTATATTACTATATATACTTTTTTTAAGAAAAATTGAGGAATTTGATATTATGGGACGAGGATGATAAGCAATAAAATATGATAAAGATAATAATAATAAAAGAGAATGCCTTATGTTATACAAAGTTGTGTTAGTTACACCATTCAACTGCAGAACGAGAGTAAGACAACGGGGCAGTTCCAGATGATATTAGTACTTTTTTAAATTTTTATAAACAAGACATGAATCCTACTAATATTATAAATGCGAAAGTTTGTGTGTTTGTTACTCTTTCACACAAAACTACTGAACGGATTTTCATGAAACTTTACAGTAATATAGCTTTCATATCACAATAAAATAATAAGTTAAAATTTATAGGGATTTTTGAAGTCCGAAATTCACGCAGGCGAAGTCGCGGGCGGAAGCTAGTATTATAAACGCGAAAGTTTGTAAGGATGTTTATTAGGATTTTCATGGAAGGATTTTCATGAAACTTTATAGTAATATAGCTTTCATATCAGAATAACATAATAATTTAAAATTTTGAATCATTTTTGAAGTCAGAAATCCACGCGGGCGAAGCCGCGGGCGGAATGTAGTCTATACATAAATAATAAAATCGTAAGATAGTCAAAACAGTACATTGAATATTTTTTTCAAAGAATGCTTGGAGCGTCATCTACAATCGATATCGAGGCCAAAAATATAGTTTTTAGAATTTTCGTTTGTTTGTCTGTTTGCCTGTAGGTATGTTCGGGCTAAACTCAAAAAGTAGGTACTGCATGAATTGACTTAACTTTTTGAGTTTAGCCCGAACATACCTACAATGTTCGGGCTAAACTCAAAAAGTAGGTACTGCATGAATTGACTTAAAATTTTGCATGAATATAACATAGTATATCGATATTTCCACGGAATCGAAACTCATGTTGGTGAAACCGCAGGGGGCAGCTAGTATTATCTAATACAAGCCGCCTTAATTGCGTCAATAATTTACTGCAGCTTATTGGATCCAAACTTGTTCTATAATTACACACATCAACTTTTGAGCTAGGGGTCTGGCTCTCTTGCGACCTTACGTTACGATCGAGAAAACCATCTCTGTCGGGCCTTGCTAAGATATTATGCGGGTATGCATACGTTAAAATCAAGGTGTCTGACTCTCTGGCTATTTTTGAAACATCGCACGTTTGTTGAGACTGTGAACGTTAATGTTGTGATATGATCGAGTTGACTCTTTCCAGTTCCATGCTTATTCTTCTCCTGTTTAAGAAGTCACGACTAAGCGGATCTCGTAAAAACAACACAGGTGTTAAAATTAACAGTGTCAGATTGACCTCTTTACGTCCTCTTTAGACGAACATGATTTGATTGAAGTCGGTATACCGAGGGTAGTAACTGATTATTATTTAAAAATTGAAAATTAAACAGATATTCTTCAAAAAAATTCAACAAAAATGTAATTTTACATTTTTGTTGAAGAACACAATTAATCATACGAAGAAAGTTTTGACTCCGTATTAACATGTATCGGCCTGGTTTATTGTGTTTTACGTTAGTGAGAAAACGATCTTGTGACCAAGCTGCCAAATACTTATATCACAGTCAGTTCTTTGCCATGATTACTATTTTTTAGTATAATATTTTACACGACAAAAGACAACTAGAGATATTAAGGTAAGTGCTGTCACGTTTCGTGCGGTGTATAAGAAGCCGGTGGCCTATGGATGTGGCAGGAGAATGGAGAGCAACGCATCCGTATAGCCTCTATGCGGATGTCTGGGCGTCGTTAGTAATGATATTGGCTCCGACAGCTCGTTAGCCCTTTTATATCATAAAAAGACATTATCTGTGAAGTGAATCCCATCTCTAAATAAGAAGGTATTAGTAATTCAAAATATCGTCTTCAACATTTTTCTTGAAGTAGACAATCAATCTTAATTTAAATCCAATTATTCGCTGTGATGTATCGAAAGCGCTGGATCGTACTGTCTCATCAATCTTTTCCAGGAAACCATTAATCCTGAGCATTTGCAACAAATGAGTTTAATATAGATATTTTAGGTACGAAGGCTGCTCTGATAAAAATTTAGAAATACTTGCTTAAATATCACCCTGTGCTACCGTCACTTTATACACAAATATTTGACTTATATGCAGTACTAGCTGCGGCCCGCGGTTTCACCCGCGTAAATTTCGATCCCGTGGTAAATAGAAAATCATCCCATAGGAATATTTTTCGGGATAAAAACTATCCTATGTGTTAATCTAAATTACCCTCTATGTGAGTGCCAAATTTCATGAAAATCGGTTCATCAGTTTTTGCCTGAGGAAGTAACAAACAAATAAACAAACAAACAAACATACAAACTTTCGCATTTATAATATTAGTGGGATAAAGGGGGCAAAAGAAGAGGCCGTGCCTTTTGGTTATTATTAACTACCGATGCTCACCACCATTATTGTTATGCAGGTGTACCACTGGAAGGGTATCCACGGCACGAAACGAATCTATACTCTCGAGTGTAGCCATGATTTTCAGACAGTATTAGGCGAGCAGAACCTCCTCTGTCAAGCCGGTCTTATGTTGGTATGGCTACAATGTCGCACGACATTAAATTCAAATTTTCTATCAAATATAAATCATATCAGAAAATAAAACAATGCCCCAATTTCGAATGATTTTTTACAACAAGGATATTCTTTTGTTTTTATTGCATAGTAGGCAGATGATCAATCGGTTACGTACACGACAGTAAGTGATCACCCACGCTCACAGATAATACTTTGTTTTATGAATCAAAGTGATGTATGTGAGACTATGAAGCTATATGAATTGTGTTCGTGTGTGTCGTGGTCATAAAATGTAGCTGTATGTAAGGCTGGTTTAAGTGTCACGCGGACCGTCCGTACGGACGCTCCGCGCATGCCGATCTGTATTACAGCTAGGGAGTGTTTTAAAGTATGTAATGCAGACGGGTCCGTACGGACGACCGCTCCGCGCGGACAGCTCCGTGGCACGGACGCGCCATGCTGCGGAGCTGTCCGCGCGGACGGTCCGCGTGACACTAAAACCAGCCTTAATAATCTTCCCATCCCGTGTGCATCTGTATGTAAGAATAATATATTATACTTACAAGCATACATAAAAAATTGTACCTATGCATCGTAGTAAGAATTTAATGTACTGAGAAAAACCCGGCAAAATATTTTTACGGGTATAACTCCTCCACCCATCCAGAAAATTGGGAGCTGCTTATGATTTTCATGTCAAAACTTTCTTCTTTCCTCCACGGTTTTATAAGTTTTGACGTCGCCTATTAAACTTTACAAACATGTCTAAAACAATTATAAAAGCAAGATTTATATTCGAAAAGAACTTGCGTGACCCTCCTGCGTGACATATAATTGAATATAACTTACGTACACATTTAATTGCAAATTACATGAAAATGTTAATTTGGGTCAAATAAATTTCAGCAAATAGCGGGCCAGGTCAAGGTGAATTAGCAAATAAAAAGTAAAACATTAACCAATGATAGTGCTTATGAAAGGTCCCTGATCTTATACTGTATGTATGTCTTATACCTAATAGCATAAGCATAAGTACATACAATATTATACAAAGCCGATTTTTGGACTACCTTGGATTTTGAATTACCTTGGATTTTGGAAAACTTAGGTCTCATTTTGAAGAACTGTAGCCTCAGTGTTGTGCAAAAAAATAATAAATAATAGGAAAAAATAAAATTGTTATCTACAAACAACTGCTAAATTAATTCTACATTTAAATTTTTATTTAAAAAGCTTGATTAGCTTTATTATAATATGATAGGGGGCAATCGAGCTTAAACCCTAACCCTAAAAGTGACTACCGCGGCGCCGTCCATAGACGTCCGTACAACTAGGTATGCAGACGCGTTGCCAGCCGGTTTACTTTCGAAATTACTAAAATATCAGGTGAAAACATAGATTTGGAATTGTTTTCACTACGTGAAAGATGTAAAAAGTGTGGGAGCGAGACATTCAAATTAAGTTCCAATCGTGGGAAAAGAAAAAAGACCGTAGATGAAGTAGGTACATCTGAGACGATTATTTTACGCGAGTAAGAGGCCATAGCGACCCGACTAAGTCATGTATGTGTTTTTGTACTAATTTTGACATTTGTCAAATATTCTTTTTGTCTCGCCTCAGTTCTGAGATTGTGTATCTTATACATTAGTACCTGGTTGACCGAGCTTCGCTCGGATAAATAATAAAAAGACAGAATTCCGCCATCTATTGAGGAGTAAAAAAACCATAATTATATATAATATAATATAGATGGCGCTGATATTATATATTATATGTTATTATATCTTGAGAACCGAGCTTTTGTCGAACCTGGGACCTTGATAAATCGATTCCTTGAGCCGAAAAACCCCTAATCTGTAACTTTCATGAAAATCGTTGGAGCCGTTTCCGAGATCCTGATTACACATATATAAATATACAAGAATTGCTCGTTTATAGATATTAGATAAATCTATGAGTAAAAATACAATTAAAGGTTTGGTCATCCATTAGTAAGTACGTACTAGATTCTGGCTTTGTTTTATAAAGACTAGCTTACCAATATGATACTCGCCGTACGTACGTAAATAACGTTGTAAAGAACAATAAATTTAAAAAAAAAAACACTTACCATAGTAAACATCGTCAAGCTCCTTATATCGCTTGGCATTGACTCCTATTCTCCAACTATACAGCAGCACAACTAGTATTGAAATATTCTGAAACAAAATAAAATGAAATCATTTTATACGCATAACTAGCTTCCGCCCGCGGCTTCGCCCGCGTGGATTTCGGACTTCAAAAATCCCTATAAATTTTAACTTATTATTTTATTCGCATATGAAAGCTATATTACTGTAAAGTTTCATGAAAATCCGTTCAGTAGTTTTTGTGCGAAAGAGTAACAAACACACAAACTTTCGTAAGTAAGAGCTAACAGCTTCCATCGTTGTAATACAGCTAAATTGGACTGGCAGGAGTGGAAAAGGTATGACTTGCTCACGCACCACTCTCACAGTGAAGTTTCTTGCCTTTTTAGCCTCTGTAGTTATCAAAAGTCGCTGTCCTTGCTACTAAAAAACATAGACATGAACTGACGTGACTGAAGCTGTAAGCAGATACATTTTTGATTTTGAAATTAATGAAAATCAGTATATAATAAAATATTTCTACAATTTATATTATTAGCTTTCTTATTGTACACATATTGTTAAAGTCATCTACGAGCAATCGAATGTTTGACATTAGACGTTTAGTGACGATTAATTTATCTACAATAATCTACACAACACCCATGCTTTGTCAACATTAAGCCATTAGCGCTTATTGAATGCTGCCTTTAATCACTATTGGACATATTATTATAATTACTGAAGACGATGTTAATACTGTTGAATACAAGCAATATAATACCATACAATAAAAGTAAAATTAAATACAAAAGCAATCATAATGCAACATTGCCCTAACTTTTAAGTGTAAAAATAGAATGTTGTTTAAATTTATTATGGTTGGTATTTAATTCTAATGTATTGAAAACGAATTTTATTTAAAAAAAATCTTTGGCTTACAAAACTGATATTTTAACTAATGTTTTTCCTTCTTTATTATTAATTTATTATTTTTAAAAATCTACTCAAGCAATCGTGACAGATTTAGAAAACAAATATCGAAGTATAGAAAATATTATTGTTATGTAAGCTAAGCTTCGTTAATTTGACACAAAAAACCCGGCATGAATAAAATGTAACGTGATTCTTTTCTAAGCAAAAATTTACTTTCTGCTGAATATTTGGTGAAACATGAGCTCCTAGTCATTAATAAAGCTACCACCACCCCTCTGACATTTCAACCATGCGAAAAAAATTCGACGAAAATTTGTGTCAGCTGGATAAGTTAATAATGGAACAATTTTGAAATGTTAAATTCTTTTTGGCCAAAATCCCTAATCTGTGCGTAAAACTCATCATTAATGAGGTTAAAAAGTTCTGACAACAACAGAAAATTATGAATAAAACGATCAAGTAAGTAGCAACCTTAATCAAAAAAAGCGTAAGGGATATACATGAAGCAAAAATATGCGTCAGATTTTCAGTCGTTTTTTTATTAACAAATGCTGCCAAAATACACCCGTAAAACACGATATTGCAGTCATCACTGATTGATGAATAACCGACGATTTTTTCATCACGTAGCCAACCAGAATTTTATTGATCAACTGGCTATGATTTTTATCTTTTTGATACTCAACTTCATTCTCTTTTTTTTTGTCTACGGTTCTAAGTAATCATATTTAAACAATAGAAAATAAAAAATATATAGATAGAAATTAAAAAAATAAATACGTAGAATCGCAAGCAACATCTTGCATTAGAAGAATATAAGTTTTATAATAATATACGAAAGTATTGGGTACAAACAAGAAAAGTTGCGAACAGCCGACAGACTTAAGAATATGACTGAAGTTGAAGTTAGCAAAAAGTTTTTGAAGGTTATTTTAATAAATAATCAATAGCCATATTATTATTGTTTTCGTCATTTACTTCTATTGCCTTTACCTCGCGTAGTCTACATTTGGCTACTCATTAACATCGTTACGCATTATCGGTACACTGATGGCCGTAAGTATGGTGGGATAAATTAATATTTGAATTAATGCCAAGATGGCCATCACCTAGTTCTTGCAAAGCGCTGGCTGATAATATAATTCCAATTTCAAATCTAATTGGCAAGAACTAAGGATACTGAGATACTTTACTACAGTTGAAACTAAATTCGAAAGCGAGCATTCCACCTTTTGCAATAAAATTACGGAGTGAAACTAACTTCTGATCAAAGCGTGTTTCTGTAGATTCGTTCTAATAAAACTTTCGACATAGTTTGACTTGCGGCTTGTTTTATTACAATTATAAATGAAAACAAACCCTTAGTTTAGTACGAAGAGGTAGTGTTAAAAGGCTGATCTGCATTGAAGGCTAATTGGATTGGCTTGCTCGGGAGGTTTTTCTCTTCGTGCGTTTGGGATTCGAGATAAGACGCACTGGTTGAGACAGTGGAAAGGAAAGAAGACCGAACCCACACTGCAAAATCAGCAGTCTGAGGAAAATCTGGACAAATCGTAATCAGCCGCAAAACAAAAATAAGACATTCGTACTCTGAGTTTCTCCATAATTTTGTACGCTTCGGAGAGTTGGACCCTGACAGCTATAATTAAATCAAAAATAGTTTAATTTAAAGAAAAGTTTGGAAAATAGTGTTGACGTAATAAGATGTACATTCGATTGCTCGACACACTAACGAGTCTACATTTGAAGAACTTCAAATCCAACGCGTCTCTACAAGACTTGCCTCTACATCTTACTTCATTCGGTCATGTGGCCTGCTGGGAGCCTAGTAATCTAGTAAGAATTACTAGGGGGCTAAAGCGTCCTAGGAAGGGAAAAGTAACAGACATAGAGGACCCAAGCGAGGGACGGGACCCATCCTACAGTCAGTCCCGCTTACAATCTAAAAAAATAACCTACTTGGAATTGGGAATAATACCATATTTCATCTCATTTTTATATTACATTTCAGTCCATAATTACGAGCATCCCTTACGCTTGTCAGTCAATTTAAATTTTCCGGCGCAGAGCACTTGACAGCTGCTGACATGTTTCCACTTTGTTTCCATAGTACATAAGCGGTATTATGTAAGTGGATTTTATCCACATTTATTCGCTTTCCCTACATTTTACTTTTTTTGTATAAAGATTTTAGAATTACATAATGTTTTAGGATATACTAACTGTGTTCCATGTTTTCAACCCAAGTTACGGGCCCGTGAAAATATGAGGATAAGAAATTTATTAATCTTTTACGATCTATTATTTATATTATTTCAGAGGAGTTGGAACACAAACACGACTTAATATATAAGATTTATTGAAAGAGAATGGAAAATACACTTGTTTTTAGGCACTATATTATGTAAAGTTAGCCAGTCTCCTAAGAGACGACCGTAGCAGAAATCCGAATAGAAGGACCTTATTATTATTGAAAGTTACACATAATAATACCAAGCCAAATAAAATACGTCTTTTGCCTGAAGTAATAATCGATAAAGATCTACACGAACCACATACTTCATGGGCTCAATTGCTAAGCGCCGAGTCGCTTCCATGTGAACGACTGATACTTATCAATTATTGCCGCGTTCTTGAACTTACGACAAATGTGCTGAAGGTCAAGGTCAATAGCAAGGTTACTTTCATGGGATCAATAAAATATGGGACCATGAAAAATGTGCACAGAACAATAAACAATTTATTTAGTATGTGCATCTAGGGATTTTTTTTAAATTGTCAATATAGTATTTGGAGCCCTTTGAAGACTTTCAAGGTCAATAGCAAGGTTACTTTCATGGGATTAATAAAATATGGGCCATGAAAAAGGTGCACTGAACAATAAACAATTTATGTAGTATGTGCATCTAGGGATTTTATTTAAATAGTCAATATAGTACTTGGAGCCTTTTGAAGTCTTTCAAGGTCAATAGCAAGGTTACTTTCATGGGATTAATAAAATATGGACCATGAAAAAGGTGCACAGAACAATAAACAGTTTATGTAGTATGTGCATCTAGGGATTTTTTTTAATTATCAATATAGTACTTGGAGCCCTGTGATGACTTATAATTGTTTTGCTGATGTGATGCTATCCTTCCTTCCCGTGAAGTGGGTCACAGGAAACTCAGTCAGGACGAAATATAAGAGCATAGCTAGCTAGCTATCACTTTGAGGCCCTATCATGTTTAGACAGCACACCACCTTGTGGAATTTCTGCACTGAGATTGCTCCAGCCAGAGTAAGACGTGTTATCAAAGTCAATAAAATTAAAGGCGTTGTTAATATCAAGAAGTATAAAACTATCAGGGATTTGTTATCCATGGTTAAGCGGATCCGTAACTTTAATGAGAAAGCACGAGCATTAATTCTGATCTATCAAGTACGTATTCAATAAAAAAAACATCGGTTGTCTGTAAAGTCGATTTACTGACGATAGTTGAACGTGACAACGTCTTAAGAAAATACTGATGGAATGGTAGCATTTTTCAAAAGAAAATTTTAATTTCATTTGTTTAATAGATTTGTATGTATATAGAGAAAGAGGTAATTGGAAATGGTATGTTAGATTGCAAGTTATTTGTATAGCAGATATATAGTTCGTCTAATGCATAACAGATGGCGTTATCACGTATCCTACATCGCGCTATAGCTTGCACAAATCTATTTGTTCGTTCATAGCAGATATATAGTTCGTGTAATGCATAACAGATGGCGTTATAACGATTGCTACATCGCGCTATCGCTTACACAATACTTTTTGGTTAGGGTGTTCATACAAATACTATACCGTGGTTTCATTAGATGTGACCAAAAGCCTCGGATCTAAAGTTTGACCGTGGGAACATGTAACTGGTCCAATTTAAATTTTTTGTTCCTTTATTTTGCAAATAATCCTAAAGGCTTAAAACATACAATTCAACATGTACATTTGACAACTAGGTAACGCCGCATGTTGTCAAATTTTTTGGAACAGCCTGCTCTATCGATTTATAAGACGTTATCACGTCAAAAAATGATTTATATCAACTAGTCAAATGGTTATATAAAACGGTGTTATGAAATATTTATTAATAATAGCATTAATGAAACAGGAGAATAAACGCAGGCTGTATATCAACTGGTCTGGAGGAATGAAGATAAGTAATAGTACGGGCGCAAGTGGCAATCAATAACACACGTCAGAGCTCGCAATCTGTCGGTTCAAGGCAAGGATACATTTAGTAATTGCCTCGAAATCATACATCAACATAAATCATAGAAAAAAATATTTATAAGAGGCACTGTCCTGCAGCATTGCAGCTGAATTGGGAGCAGTGACCTGGTAGGTACCACTCACTCATACATTTGAGATGGAGCCTATGGAGAGGGCTGATGTGTGTATGGGCATTTTATGTAGTCTTAAAATTGCTCCGACTACTCTTTTGTCATGATATACTACAAAAAAGAATAAAAAATGCTGCTAATGATAGTGTACATAATTATGTAATCTTAGGCA
The DNA here is from genome assembly GCA_001625245.1 of Calycopis cecrops. NCBI lineage: Eukaryota > Metazoa > Arthropoda > Insecta > Lepidoptera > Lycaenidae > Calycopis > Calycopis cecrops. Next base: position 79,225 of record LUGF01045876.1, read on the forward strand.
GTAAATGTCTTTGGAATTAAAACTAATTCAAAGTGTAATAGCATAGGTAATAATTTTAAAATAAGAATTCTTATTGTACTATCGTAATAGAAACACAATATAATTTTTTTTCGAATGCCTATGATAATTTCGCATTTGTATGTTTATTGCGTGTGCTACGTGATCATCATCATCATCATCACCACCATCATCATCATCATCATCTTCATCGTCATCATCATCGTGTTTTTATAGATTTTTATCATGAATACCAACTCCCATAGACTAAGGTATAGAGTTAATACAGATCTTCTCCGACCTCCATAGGAAACCGGTTACTCATACACGGCACGAAACGCGACATAAAAGCTGTCACTTTACGATTTGATAAGCGCCAAGACCATAGATTACAGCTGAAAAACCATCAGTGCGAGCCTCCGCAAACATACCCGAAGCACTACAGTATCTCGACAAGCCCAACAGCATTCTAAAAATGTTGTTGTACTGGACTCGGAGGCCATTTATCGCTCTTTGTGTGTAGTGTGACCACAAACTGCAGGTGTAAAAGGACTGGCAGTACTCCTTAAACAACGCCACTTTTACATCGCGTGAGCATTACACTTATATACAAAGAGCCAAGACGATTGTTATTTCAGATTTATTCAAATATTAATTATTTTGTGTGAATAGATTGCAGCAATATTGGAACCAAATGAACAAACAACAAGAAGAAATAATGAAAAAACAAAAGAAACAATACAGATACGATTTTTAATATGTTGTGTTTCCTTTCTTAGAATAAAATCCACTTTCAACAAAGTACACAAAGTAGATGAGAAAGTTTTTAGTCGGGTTAGCGGCGAATAAAAACAAACTTTAAAGCTCTGAAGATACAAAGCATCTTCAAAGGTACGCAAAGAGTAATATTTTGCTCGAGGTTGTGTCTGACGATCGCTTCGCTAAAACATAAGTACCTACAACCCTTGGGCTATTTAAAAAGTCGATTGACCGGAGATATATCGCACCCCCAATCGAATAAAGCTGTATAGGCTATTACAACCTTTTTAGTGTTTTTGCATTTTTGTAATCTAAAAGGTCAAATACATCTTTTAAATTTTTTTCATATCATTATTTCATATTTTTTTTAATATCAGAAGGAAATATTTATTCACTGGAGAACATAAAAAAGGTTGAAGCCGTTATGACGCTCACATTTGTTTTAATAAGGAACAAAATATATCACACCTATCAGCAATTGCTATTTCCACTTTATTCGCGTTAAAATAATAATTTTAGAAATGAAATAAAAATATAAATACGTTTGTCATATCACATTACCTCACATGTAGATAAGCAACTTCAAGTCGAACACTATTGGTAAATGGTCTTAAGTCAGGCTTAAAAGGAACCATTTACAACGAATAAAGCGGAAATAAATGTTTACCAACATATTATTATGAAATTCACATGGTACGATTTTTTGGCGAGCTGTGGAGAAATCAATGAAAAAAATGTTCACTTTTTTATTTTTTTGTCGATCAGTAGTTTTTAATATGTGAAAAGCAAAACTTTATTATTTATATTATAGATACTAGAAGACTGGGCCATTATTTTTTTAGCATTAATAATCACGATCAATAATCGAAAAAGCCTATGTTTTATTCAGACGAAGCCATACAATTTAATTAGAGGAATATAGTATTAGACGGTACAGTTAGCTGGAGATTTGAGGTTCTGAGATTAGGCAAGATATTTTTATATCTTAAAAAGATTAAGATGTTTTAATAATTAAAGTAAACATTTTTTTGTTTCACTGTTCACAGTACCTATCTCAAACAGTCTCAACGCCGCTAAAGAAGTTTTAAACAAAAGCGAAAAAAGTCGACAAAACTAGATATCGAGATAAAATTACAAGGACCGGCTTTTTGTGTCATGTCGGCTTTGGTACAATATGACGCTAATTTATTCAATAAAGTTTTCACCGTCTTAGTAATAATTTAAAAGAAAATTTAATAAAACATCAATTTGGGTCACAAATCGAATTAAACGTGGACGCGATTCTTAGTGACTTAGACGTCAAAGTTTTTAAGTGACTGATGAAAGTTATAGCGACATCTCTTGGAGACTTTATAACTCGCTTCACGTAGAAAGCTTCATCGGTTTATTAAAAATGAAAAAGTTTGTATACAATGGTGGAAGTAAGATTGCTAATTGTAATTTATCTATGGATACCGATAATATGGTAGATCTTGATGAGTATAGGTATTTCTTTTTAATGAAATATTAATCTGAAGTTATTTAGGTAACTTATATTAAATTTTATGACTTTTGTGGAGGTAGTGTCATTGCTGCTGAATTGGGCCAGCATGATCAGGGAAGGACGCCTCGCTGACACGACACCGGAGTTTCCATTAGCCCATGAAGGAGGGAGGAGGGCAACGCATCTGTTTAACCTCCATGCCGATATTTATGAGCGTTAGTAGTCATCATAAGATTACGACTGCTCGTTTGCCTCCATATAATAAAAAAACAATAGATAAATAAGACTTTTATACATTCTACTCATTTAACTTTATTTTTTACACTTGCGATCTATTTCGATTCGAGTCCTGAGATCTATTCAAGATGATAATAAACTCTAACTCAGATTTATTTTTAACACACATATTTTACATATATATCACTGAGTCACAGGCAGATATCAAAAAGCCGGAAGAACAAAATCGTAAAAAGTTAAAATTTGCCTCGGTTCTTCTTTAGCGAATGGCACTGAGAGCGGATATTGGAATATTTTACTCCTAGAGTATGAAATAAGGATTGACAGTTCATATGAAAGAATCGAAAGTGCAACAGCGAATACATAAATACAACGAACAAAATTAGTAAGAGATTATTGCGTTTATAAGATCGAGATAGACTTACTTTAAATGTAAAAATGGTGTCCAAGACTCAATTGATTCCCAAGACTGTACCTGTACCTACAGTATTGCCAGTTTAAGTCCGACACAACCATTACCATTATAGCTCTACTCAGAGGTGACTCAGAGAGACTCTACCGACAGTGTTGCCACATGTTGAGAAAAAAAGTATAAAGGCCTACTCCACATTAAGTGCACATATTCAAATATCCATTAGTCGTGTGGTAAAAAATATTGAAGTAGGTACTTTGAACAGTTTAAAAATGAACGGTCATTTTAACGTTTATTCAACAGTTTAACATCTACGTATGTTAATAAAATGGAGTGCAAAATTAAAGTCTAAATGTAAATTGGACTCAAGTACGAATGTCAATATTATTGGAAACCAGGTAAATTGTTTGTATTATTTTTAAGTATGAAGTAGCGTATTGTGGTTTATTTTATGTTCGATTCACGGCTGTGTCCATCATTAGTTTTCACAATAACATATTTTAAAAAAATATGGGATGGGGAGCAAACGTGCAGTTGGAGATATTTTCATGACTAAGGTATCCCGGATGTCTATCCGCACAGAGGCTACACAGATGCTCTGCCTTTCTCTTCCCACCTCCATCGGCCACCGGCTACTTACACACCGCATGAAACGCGACAGCGCAGCTGTCACATTACGCCGCTAATATTTATTAACGAAAAACGAAGATTAGTAATATCGGTGATACCAAAGCGGCAATCCATAACGTTCGTCAGAAAGAGAGTGCAATCTGGGGTAAAGTAACAGCTGTGCCGTCGCATATTGTATGTATGTAAACATTCTTCCATAAATCCCTCAATTACCAGTGTGTATTGAGAAGATTATGGAAGAATCTAAAAAATTTGTTGGTTAGCTTTGTTTGTTTTTATTTTCGACACATTCGTTAAGATTATGTGTTAAGATTTTGCTCCAATATTGGTATAATAGGAAATAGGGATATTGGTATCAAAATAAGGTATAAAAAAAGATACGATTAGTGGTCGCATTGTATTTTAAAAATAAAATCCACTTTCAACAAAGTGTATAACGCAGATGAAAAATATTTCAGTCTGGTTAGCCGCGAATAAAAAAAATAAAACTCTGAAGATATAGTGCACCTCTCCTTTGAGGTGTAACCTTGTACAACACAAAAGAGTAATATTTTGCCCCACGACCGCTTCTGGAACTGTTAAACACAACATTACTTATATTCATCAATTATCATCATTATTCAAATATTTTTATATCTGAAAAATATAAGGAGTACCTAATAAAGAAAGCTGAAATTTGTTGTTCAACAATCGTTGAGAAAAACGACTGACTCAGCCAAACAAAAACCGCCCACTAAAGTTGTTACTTTAAACACAAAAGCGGAAAAAGTCGCGCAAGCCTAGATTACGAGATAAAAAGAACACGCTTGTCGTGTCAACTCCGCTTTGGTACAATATGACGCTAATTTATTCAATAAAGTTTTTACCATCTGAATGATAATTTTGAAGAAAATTTAATAAGACATGATTCGGGTTGCAAATCAAATTAAACGTGGACGCATTCCTTCGTAACTTAGAAGTCAAAGTTTTTTAGTGTAGTAACTTTATAACTCACTTCACGTAGTAAGCATCACAGGTTTGTAAAGAATTATAAAGTTTGTATACAATGGAGGAAGTAAGATTGCTAAATGGAGTGTATCTTTGGATGGCAATGGAAGATTTAGATAAGTATCTTTAGATAGCAATGGAATGTGAATGAATAAGTATGTTTCTTTTAAATTCAACTCTTAAGTTATTTCATGACTTTTGTTTAATTTGATTTCATTTAGTTTTTACGCTCACGATCGATTTTGATTTATTATCATCGTATTATCAAAAATGATAACACACTCTTTCAACTGTAACTAATTTCTAAATAATGATAATAATAATAATAATAAATAAATGTAAAAAAAACTTTGTTTGTCAAAGAGTGACTGACTAACAGACAGATAGAAACACAAAAGTCGCAAGTACAACGCAAAAGTTCAAATTGGCACGCTTGTTCTTTGGGAATTGACACTTAGAGAGGATATTGGAAAATGCCATCCCTTAGGGAATGAAATAGGTGTTGACAGTTCGTATGATAGAATCGAAAGTCCTTTAGCTAGTTGTAATAAAATTTGAAAGAGATTCTCGGGTTGATCTATCATAATATAAACCCAGGAATCTTTAACAAAGTTGTGAGACTTGCATATCTTTTATTCAAAGTAAGTCTCACGAAGTACACAATATAATACTCTACTGATTCCCGTACAGTTTTAGCCAGTTCAAGTTCGACCTAACAATCTCCGTTATGATATTGCAGAAATGGTACCCGAATGAATCTTGCACATGTTAAATAAAAGAAGAAAGGTGTAGCACACCTGCATACTATATTACAATATTAATTGGTAGTGTGGTCAAAATCAATAAATACTTTGTATACTTTTTAAATAAAGTCTTTTAACGTTAAATATTCATAAGTTTAACATTTACGTAGGTACGTTAATAAAATGAAATGCAAAATTAAAGTCTAAATGTAAATTGTACTCGCGCACGAATGTTAATGTTGTTGGGGACCACGTTAAGGGTTTTCATTTTATTGTTGGTGCCATTGAGGTATAAAAAGTATGAAATGTTTTTTTCATCACATCTATTCGAAAAGAGGCAGTTTGATCCTCGTAAACAGGGAGCAAAATAGCTCTTTGATCCCTAGGGAAGGAAAGTGATTAGAATTTGGAACGTGGATAAAATCGTGTGTCAAAACCCCAATGACCAGATAAGAAAGTAATTACTATCCGGCCACACGGGTGTCATGGAGAAATGACGTCAAGGTGACCTTGATGTCATGAGGCCATGACACCCGGGAACTCGGGAGCAACACTATTTTTGAAGCTAGAGTACTTTGAATCCCTCGCTACGCTCGGGATTCTACTCTAGAATCCTTCGCTCTGCTCTGGATTCAAAAAACACTCTCGCCTGAAAAATAGTGTTTTGCTCCCTAGGTTAACAATCTACTATTTTTAATACCATTGCGAGCGAACGGCATTGCCAGCTTAGACATTGACATAACGCGAGATTATGCTCATAATATTATGTCCTTCATTATAGCATCTCATGTGGATATCGGAAGTTGTAGATACGCAACAACTAGTCACCGTATCTGATTATGTCATGTCTTGTTGTGCAATCTTAGGCCCACAGCACACACGAGACTTTTTGACGCGGCGACCGGCGACTTAGTCGCTTTTTAGAACCTGAATGCAGCGACTAGACGCGAGGTGCGCACACTTCAAGACGCCAGATGCGGCGATTTAGTCGCTAATATATGTCAATGAATGTCAATTACACACAGGTCACAGAGAGTCGCAAAATCTTGCGACTGCGTCGATGCAGTCGCAAAGACGCCGGTCGCTCCGTCTAAAAATCACTTCGCTCGCTCGCTTCGCGCAAAATCGCTCTAAATACGTCTACACCGAGTACACATACTATGTATTTTATCTTTACACATACAAAAATAACAATATTTGCGGCCTTTTCTTTTCAACATTAGACTTTATTCGAGAACATTCGTTATCTTTATCGACCTCGCGTCATCACAATAATTAACAATAGATATTCGACACGTGTTCTTTTTTGATCACTTTGTTGTTCTCTTGAATGGAGCTAATATTTGCACGTATTATCTTGTACGAGTTCAAATAATAGAATATACAGGATGGGGATTACAATACAACTATTTTAAACTAGCTTCCGCCCGCAGCTTCGCCCGTGTGATTTTCATGACTACCGACGCCCATAAACATCCATATAGCTTATACCGATGCGTTTCCCTCCTTCTTCCTCGACCCACCTTCATGGGCCACAGGTTACTTACACATCGCACAAAACGCAACAGCACAGTCAATTTACGCCGGTTTCATATAAGCGAGAGGTACCTCCCCGGGCGTTCCGGTGCATGCATGCAGCGTGACACAACGTCGTACTTACTAATTTACTAACTTACTAATCTTAGGTTTACAAAAAATGACGTGACACTTACCAGCGTGTAAAGGGCGCTTGCATATGCAGCGTGCTTGACGTGTAGCGTCCTACAGCATGATAGCGTAGTGTCTTGATCGTGTGCGCTCCACGCTTTCATCTGCCAACAAAATATATTTTTTTCAGTATTAGCGAGCAGTCCGAGCCATTTTCTACATAAAGACCATACAGATGCGCTGCCCTCCCTTCTCCTCCCACCTCCATGGGCCATTATGATAATGTAATTAAAATTAGCCCAAAACGTAAGGATCGCTTAATATGATGACATTGCTTTTATCTGATATAAGAGGGCATAAGAGGAACCTTAGGCGAAGCATATATATTATACGCCGTAAGCATTGCTAATTGTTTGCTTAACCCGTTCAATGTCACTGTAATCGCCCGTCCCGTTGCACGGTCCCAAAACCGGCGAAGGTCCAAGTTTCGATCTGGCTAAGTCCCCAATGGCAGTAGCTTTGTCTGTGCTCCGTTAGAACCCTGCGATCGAGCTGATCCTGTTGCTCATCGATCAGGGCTCACTACATCCACCTAAGGTTGGCTGAGGGGTTCCACGAGCCTTTAGTGGGGCAGCCCACCAAGGGTATGCCGATACGCCGAAAATGGTTTTTTTATAGTACAAGGGGTAAACGAGAACTTGGAGCCATTTTCATGACTACTAACGCCAATAGACATCCACATAGAGGTTGATGTGTTGCTCTTCTTGCTCCTCCACTTACCATGGGCCACCTGCTACTTGTACACCGCACGAAACGCGACAACAGAGCTGTCACTTTACGCCGGTATAGTGTAAGTGACAGGTACCTCCCCGGTTGTGCCGGCCCGATCCAGCTGGATGCAGCGTGGCACTACCTCTTAATAAAACTTACTTTCCTGACGTGAAAGAAAATGCGTAAACGCACAATTCTCATGAAACGGCGTATTGGCGCCAACTAGTATTACAGCGATAAGAAATTCTCCAACCTTACTTCCTTTAAACGAATTCATTAATGTGTTTCTAAATCAAAATGTTTTAATGTAAAGTAACACCGTTTCAATTAATTTTAACCAATTAGTGGGCGCTTAATTATTTTCATTTAAAACTAATTTACAATTCACTATTACAACTCAACTCAACTGTAGCAACTTTTATGATAATTAACATTACAATTATTACCTCTTGTATTGTTATCGTCTAAACTCGATTATCTTGAGTTAAAAGTATTGTAAACAAGTTTTTTTTATAGTATAAGGGGTAAACGAACAGTCGGACCCATTTTCATGACTACCGACGCCCAATGGCATTCGCATAGAGATTATACCGATGCGTTGCCCTCCTTCCTTCTCCCTCTTTTATGGACACCGGATACTTATACACCGCACGAAGCGCGACAGCGCAGCTGTCACTTTACAGTGTAGAGTAAGCTAAAGGTACCTCCCTGGTCGTACTGGGCCAATCCGGCTGCATGCAGCGTGGCACTACTAAAAGTCTTACTAAAAGTTTTATCATCTTCAAATTATTTTTCCCTTCTTTTTATGCCAAAATTTTGATCCCATCATTGTTTGTGTTGCCGCTTAAAAGTATACATTATATGAAGATTTAGTAAAAATTGAGTGACTGCGTAATATTATAATGCTTTATAAATACGACGACTCTACAGACCTATTTTACATTAGTGCTTAGTTCGCAGAAGTTCAATTTCCTCAACTAGAGACAGATACATTAGTGGAGAGCTAGAGCTAAACTTTGCTCGTTCCGAACATACAGGTGAACGCAAATCATGCGGCTTAGTGTTGAATAATTTAGGAAGTTCTAGGCCACCTGCTCGGCTGTCACAGCACTCGTACGTAAATATAATATTTTGTTAATATTGAATGGCTTTGCCTGAATAGGAACAAGTTGCCTGCTCCGTCTAGTAGCTTATACAGTGTGTACATGTATATTATAATATTATTTTATATTTTTAATATAATATATAATAGTGCATTTAAATTAAAATGGGCTATATAACTTTGTAAATATTGCTCTGCTATTCTAAGGCGAGACATATTAATATTTCTGCTACCATATCAAGATAAGACGAAACAAAATAAAAGTCATAAAATCGACCCCTTTCCATGCGCTACAAATTATTTAACAAACACTTGTTTAATATTATAATCATTAATTTAAATTAAGAGCTAGGTCTTGTCAATACAGCTCTTGCGATTGGCTTATTTTTTCCTATAGGCTCTTCAATTCTCCGTAAGACATTGGACATTGGACATTGGATTTTTTCTTTTAGCTGATCTGTACACTTGGAGTAATTAGAATAATTCCTCCAAGTGCATCCAGGTCTAATTCTAACTTACTTTCCTGTTCTATCTTTCCTCCCAAAGTAGTCTTCAAAATCTCATCCTTTATGAGATGTCCCACAATATTGCGCGCCGGTTTTCAATAATCCTGTCTTAGCTTTAAACTATTTTATATGCCGCGACAAACTATGTATTATTGCGGTTTCTTTAATTTATTTATTATATTATTCATTTAAGGCTGCACTTAACAACAAGGATCATTACACATTAGAGACCACTATGGACTAACAATATTGTGTAATATTACTACTGTTTTGTTATTTTGCAGGTATATAAATATCAACACATCATTTAAGTAGCTACATCATTATAGTTCGACCTGACACGGCTCTTAAGTGCCTCCATTATATAAACACTGGCGTCAAATAACTCTTCTCACAATATGCGGTTTGTTCTTTAGGTAAATCCCTACAATTACAATGGCTCAAATGTTATTGTGGCCTCAGTTGTCATAATATTATGTTGTACTGCCTAGCTATTATGTCTGTGTGAAGAACATAGTAATATGTTCTCAACTGAGAACATAGTTATATATTCTCTACTAAAGAACTAACATGTAAACAGAGAACTAACATTTTTTATGTTGTAACAAACAGTCGGACGACGCCCATAGACATCCGCTTAGAGACTACACAGATGCGCTGCCCTCCTTCCTCTTGCCACCTCCATTAGCCACCGGCTACTTAGACATTGTACGAAACGCGGCAGCACAGCTGTCACTTTTCGCCGGTGTAGTGTAAGCGAGAGGTACATCCCCGGTCGCGCCGGCTTAATTCGGTTGCATGCAAGCGTGTGGCACTACCACTTACTAAAACAGGTAAAAAATTGCAGTTGTCTGTGTCTGTTATTGTCATCAGTTCACAAATATTTGCATCATTTGCCAACTCACACGGTTATTCTTCCAATATTACTATGCTAGTGATAATAACTATTGGTTATTGTTTCACGCAAAATCCACTGATCGAATTTAAATGAAATTTGACACAGATAACATATCCAAAATAACAGAAAACATATTTTCATCAAGAAAAACATAAATTCATGTGGTATTCATTTTACCCGGGTGAAAAAAACACGGCTTGTATTAAAAAACTTAACATAATATTTTGTATCGCAAAATAATGTTATCGTAACAGGGTTGTCTGAAATTTGATCGATGTCCCAAATAACTATCTCATGTACGTAACTTCGTCGGGGGTTATCTGTTTAATTCCAGCATCTGGTTAATATGACCGGCGTATATTTTATATTTTTAAACTACAAGACAACTTACTATCTTATACAAAAGTAAAAACTTTTAGTAAGAACGCTGCATGCGTGAAAGCTGAACCGGGCCAGAGACCAGGGAGATACCTCTCGCTTACAGGATACCGGCGTAGTCACAGTTGTGCTGTCGCGTTTCGTGCGGCGTGTAAGTAGCCGGTGGCCTATGTAGAGAGGAGGAGTAGCATCGCTATAGCCTTTATGCAGATGTCTATCTAAGCCTTTAGGCCGATAGTCTTTAAAATTACGTTTAGTATGAGCGATACTATAAAAAAAGACATCCGCACAGACGCCATACAGATTCTCGCCGTAAAGTCACGCCCACGAAACATATACAATACCAACCTTGAATACACCGTCTTGGTCAACCCTAGCTTTGTTAGATGGAGAGGGCAGATATTTATATTGACTTCACTCTTCTATTGACAATGCTACTATTTATACAATAACTATAATATGTGTGTGTAAAAGCTAGTGACCCGGGAGGTACCTCTTACTCACATAATACCGCCGCAAAATAACAACATAATATCTGACATACATATTTCCTATAGGCAGTTTCAATGGTCCATTGAACGGGATAAGGGAAGGAGCATAACAGTTATGCAGGTGTCGGTAGTCATAAATATATAATTATACCTACTATAAAAATAATGGAATGAAAAGTGTACCTACTTCCGTCTATGCACGTGATGGTACTTAAGTCCCGTGCTTTTCTTTTCAGACCTGAATTTATAGTATGAAAGCGGGGAGAAGGACGATCAAAAGGGACCGGCTCCGCTCTCCCGCAGATGGGTAAGATGCATCTCAATATAACAGTGCTTGTAATAGCTTATATGTAATAAGGCCAATGGGAACGAGATGTCTATTGGTTTTTTGATGCCGTGGCGATTTCTGCAATTCGACGCTATTTGCGCCTATTTCGCGTATGAGACGTCTCTCTTGTCCTACTGAAATCGAGGGCGGGCCTCTTTCAAAGAACGCCAAAACAAAAGATCTCGCGCTACTTGCATCCATCGCGGACCGGCCACTATTGTTATATATTTTAAAATACTAACCTATATATTTATATAAAAAAAACTCAAAGGTAACATAGTCATCTATCAACGCTCAGCCCAAACCACTGGACGGATCGGGCTGAAATTAGAGCTAAGAATTTTTAGAAGATTTTTACAAATTCAACCTCTAATGGGTTGAAATAGGGCGTTGAAGTTAACATGGATTTGTTAAAAATTAAACGCGGGTGAAACCGCGGGGCACAGCTACATCTATTAAATATATTATACTATGTTTGTTCGGTAAATTTTGACATCGACAACCTACGAATAAATGCGAAAGTTGTGCAATTAAAAATTATTTTATTGAATTATTATATAGTTTTGTAAAATTTCGCATACACAACCTACCATTATTATAAATGTGAAAGCTTAAATAATATAGAATTTGTATAATTAATATAAAAAAGAATTTGTATAATTGTATTATTACTCGTAATAGTAGGTATACTATTCATATCACAAAATGAATTAACTGGCAAACCTAATTACTTATTATGTAATTAGCCATTACCAGCCAGCCATTAATAGCCAGCCACCGTTATTCTCAGTCTGTCTGTATGCAAAGACATTTCTACTACCATTTTTTAATAAAATTATGGTAATTCACACTTTTGTGTTGATTAAAATCTTTATTTCTCGATAAAGAATTAGAAGCCGCTTAAGAAATATGAAGATAAAAAGATATAAATATTTACATATTTTTTTATTTTAAAATAAGTAGGTGTCATTTATTTTTTTAATATTGTACAACACTATGCTACTCAACATTAATATAGTATAGTTTTATTTCTACTTTTCTGAAAGTTATACATAAAAATGTTATTTATGGTTGCATTATTTTATAGCGTGATAGATTAATATATTTATTCAACAACTGTATATTACCACCTATTTGTTAATATATTTTTTAATAAATTCAATTTAAACTTGAATTGCACTTAACGAGCGTTGTTTTTTAGTTTTCCGTTAAATAAATAAATCATATTAAATTTATTTTTTTATTATTTTAAAATTGTTTCAGTATTACTTCAATATTTATATTTTTTTTTCATAACTTCATAACAAACTTTAAAAATAAACTTATGGGTCAAATGCTATAAAATTTATATTTTTTTGTTGAAATTGAACAGTGAACCTAACTATCATGGATACTAATATAATATTATTTTTAAAGTGACTTCATTCTAGAAAAAAAATAGAATTCCAAAATATCAAATTTACATTTTTGCTATAAGTATAAATTAATATATTATACCGAAAATATCACTAATTTACCTTTGTGAAAAATAAATTCACTATATTCTCTCAAAGCACATAGCATCTCAGTTTATTTTACACAATACTATAGTCGTGTTTTACGCAAGAGAAAAGCTCGCGTGCCGGCGTGCACTCGTCACAAAAGCTCGACTATAACTGAACCTGAAGGCTGAAAGTAAGCTCTGATACAAAGTGCCAGAGTTTCGCAGCGTACATCGAAAACTTTATGTAACTTTTCTTTACTGATTTATATACTCATTTTGCAAGCTGATATTTGTCGGATTTCTTACAGCCGCATATAGTAGGCTATAACTCATTATTATATATATCGCTAGTACGGTAATATGCTTATCATTAGCGGAGAGCTTCATACTTATAATATTTTATTTTTATTTAGGACTAGGTGGTGTTAGCGTACTTCGTTCGCGTAGCGTAGTAATATTATAGACAAAGTGATTTTTTATTGCTTGCTCGCAGTGTGCCGAAATTCCAATTTCCCATAGGAAGGAGCGATTTTACCGCAGTACGTTTTTATGATGTTAACTGGGCTTAGTATCTATACACCACAAAAAGGTTCATTCGAATCCGTCCAGTAGTTTCGGAGATTAGCCTGGACAAACAGACAAACGGATAAACGGACAGACAAAAAAATTAAAAATCATTGAAAAGTGTTCTAATACTATTTTAACATCGCCTCCAATAAGTTTTTCGTAAATATATTCAATGTACAGACGCACGGATTTTACTGTTTTATTAATGTATTAATGAAAAAAACATTTGACTACCAATGTCCAACAGCCTACGCAGAGATTATGAAGTTCTGTTGTTAGTTATCTTATTTCTCTACTTTCAAATACATATTTTGTCTATACAGTTCATTCGTATACACTTTCGCATAATATGATCCTGATTAATTAGCTAAAAACGTATTTTTGTATTCAAAATCCAGTAGAAAATAATGTTACATTAACCAAGTCAAATATTTAACAGGCCTGTTTGACTTGCCGCTCCTCCAGTCACGCCCCGAGCGTAATTTATGCTAATAACTTGGCGGGCATCAGTTGCCACTGGACAGTAGGTCCACTAAATTATTTATTTTGTTATTTATTATTTATTTATTTATTTATAATTTACAATTTTCCCAATAATATTAACACAAAATTCCGTCAAACTGTAAAGCAGTTTGTTGACGGTATTCTACTCTCAATACGTAAAGAAAAAGTAAATAATATTTTAAAGGTGCATTATTATCAATTTACAGAAGGTTAGGTACGTACATTCAGGGTTTGATATTCATACAAAGAGATATACATAAGAGGAGGTTTGGGCTTAACTATTTTATTTCTATTATAGTAAGTATATTATTTGTTGATCTGATTTTTACAATTAAAATAAAAACTTTTTAACTTTTTCTTAAATACGATTTTATCAAAAACATTATTTCTTATATTTATAGGAGCTAAATAAATCAAATTTGGTATAAGATATCCTCTTGTCCATGACCCGTAATAATTAACAATAATAGGGACTACTAATTTTTGTTCAGGTATTTGTCTGGTATTTTTATCATGAGAAATTGGTATTTGAAACTCTTTAACATGAGCATTTTCAACAAGCAGTAACAGTTCAAACTTTTTTTTTATTGGTGATTCATTTTAATATGTATAGAAATAAAAATAGAAATGCTTTATTAAGAACATTAATACATACACTGTTACGTTATAGGTCCGTTAACAACTTTATACCTGAACATTAAATCTATTAAAACATAATAATATATCACATATACTGTATAATATTTCACATAATATAAAAGAAAAAAACATTAAGTATAGGCATAAAGATATAAAACTTTAAAATATTATTAATTTCTAATAATAAATTAAATTGTCAACAGTGTATCCATCATAATCCCACTAATCAGTCCAGACCAGACCACTCCGTTAATGATTATAATATCCTGAGATACCATAATCCTGATGTTTTGTCTTCCGTTAAATAATCTGCAACATCTGCACAATTATTATATTTTATCGATACTTAGAGTCTGCGTGGAGTGCTGTTGCATGTGAGACAAATGAGTTTTCCAATCACCAATGACAACCAACCCAGAGAGCATTTATAATCTTTTATATAAACAAATAGGGTAAAACCCGGATAGTCGCCTCGAGGGGATAGTTGCCTCAGTTTCAAATACTCTATG
>LUGF01045876.1:94399-105667 GCA_001625245.1 Calycopis cecrops
AATATGGCTAGGTAGGGGGAGTAAGCCTGAGTAGTAAAGGTGAGGGTTGATGATCATCACAAAGATGCCTCTTAAACCTACACCCGGAATCACAAGTCCCGGGGCTACTCGGGGTTACTTCCTCTGCCACACGATGGACCCGGCACCCGCACGTTGAATCCATGGAATGCTAAGAAGTTCGTCTCTCTTCAAACAAGTTAAATTGCGAAAAAACATAAACATGATTTGTGCCGTCTCGTACAGCGAACGGCAACCTCGTACGGGGTGAATGACCCTGGCCGAACACAGTCAGCAATCACCTGCGATACAGCGTGTACGAAGTGAGTTTAATTTAGAAAATTCCTGTGGCTAATTTATTGCTGCGATTTACCTGATTTTTGTTGTGTAGCCTGAAAATAATACACTAAATATTTGGTTTTATTTAATGCCTCTCACTTGTATCAACTTTGTATAACATTAGCTTCCGCCGGCAGCTTCGTCCGCGGCTGATTTCTAAATGTAAATCATTCTCAAATCCCCTTCAACGCACACAAAAAAAAATCGTCAAAACCAGTCTTATCGTCTAGGAGTTCAGTACACAAGAATTATATATATTTAGATTTATATTTCCTCGATATATAAAATTGATAACATAGTTCTTTTAAAACGTGATACAACTAAAGATCGCTCTTCTTTTTTATTGTTGAAGCAGAGGAATGCATTTACATATAAAACCTATACGCCGAGGTGGCCCTTAGACTTATGTCGAACACACTTGGGAGTACAATATCGACTAAGCCCCTGTGTGCCTTCAGCCGCTATAATTGAAGAGCCCTGGATCTGCAAGCAACAGGATACCTCCAGCAGGCCTCGGCGAAGAGGCCACATTGTTCTCCTCGTCGAACAGAAGCTATATTTTTCATTGTACATGTTAAAGTTCTCGCATAAATCATGGTTGAAAATCAGTTTTTAAAATAATCGTCGCAATGATCTAAGCACGCGGCACGCGGTTCAGAGCAGAAGGGGTGCGTCACAAAAGCCTTGTTATTTAAAGTATTAATTTCGGCTTAATTGTATTTTTAATTAATTATGGCGAAATAAAGGGTAAGTATTAAATAACACTTCTTAATGAGTTTGATAATTAACAAGCGAGATCGTTAATAACGCCACTCTACCTCCTGTCTTAATGTAAATGTAATTAATTATTAAAACAATCTGCGAAAACAATGAATCTTTCGTGATTAAATTTTCTTGATACACCTGTAAAGGGCTTTGGTGTTTAAAACAAATGTGTGAGTGTTCCTTCATGAGGAGAGTTTGCTTAATGATATTTTAAAGCATAGCAGGTTAACGTGCGAGCTATTGATGACTACCAATGCCCATAAACATCTGCAAAGATATACAAATGCCTTCGACCTCCTGCCCTTTACTGGGCCACTGAAAACTCATAAGCGTAACAGCATAGATATATTACATAATATGTGTTTACATTGTATATGTTTTTTAAATTTTTTAATGTTTCAAACTTTTTAATTTCAAATATGTCTTGTAGCCAGATTAATGATAAACCCCTATCTAAGCTTGAATGGGGGAGAGGTAAGTTGTTAAAATTTGAATAGAGCTAATGTGCGAAGTAAACGGGGAATCGCGTCGTAACTTCAGTTTGAAGCAATCAGAACCTTTTGAAATTCTATGATACAGGCGCGCTTGATTTGATATATTGTACTTCGCAGCGTTGGTGGAGTTGCAAGTCTTTTTAACACAGCTTTGAAGTCAGTGATTCCATTCCCGGGAAAGAGTAATTGTCTATGAAAAATTCTAAATTCTAAGTTCTAATCTTTGGTTCTAATATTATCTTCAATAGTAGGTACAGTCGTTAAGATATCAACAGATAAGTTACAAGTAAATAATATTATACGCATTAAATTGCTCTACTAAAAGTCCAGAGAAAACTAAAAGATTTGTAAAATATTTTAGTTTTTTTTAAGAGTTTTACTTTTTTATAAAGAAATAAAACAAAAAAATAAATAATATGCCGAAGTAGCATATTTTATTAAGTTTCATTTATTTTAATGCCAATGTTTTTGTTTCCAACTCCATTTCCTATATTATATATATCACACTTATCACATCTGTCAAACATAGAATCAGTTTCCTGGCCATCATCATCATCGGTGCCTGCAAGCTCTAGCCATCTATTTCTGAAAACATACAATTTTACCTTACAACTTTGTAATAAGAGATAATACTTAATTAACAACATATTTTCTAATCTATAGACATTCACAAATCAATTATTATATAAATATAAAAGTGAGAGGCACTAAATGAAACTACGTATACTGTAAGTGCCTACTTTTAATCCGAAAGTATTAAAAAAAAGTACGAGAAATATACGAAAATATTTTTTTCAAAGAAGTTAATTAGCAAAAAAATGGAAACATGCTTTATATTGGCGGAGACAGCGAGTGGCAACCTCGTACGGGGTGAATGACCCTATTCAGCCGGCCTCGCCGACAGCTGACGATACAGAGTATATGAAGTGAGAAAAAAAATTGTGGCTAATCTATTGCTCTGATTAATCTGATTTTTGTTGTGTAGCCTGGAAATGATAAACTAAATATGTGGTTTCATTTAATGCTTCTCGGTTTTATCAAGCTTGTATTGGTTTTGGGCTCTTTACAAGCCATCTTAAATTGGCCACCAGGAATTCACATAATGAGCAAACCACATCAGTATAGCTGTCACTTCCTTGCGATATGTTGAGGGTTACCGCTCTGATCAAAGAATATTTATAGATTATAGGATTCGAACCCACCAATGCTTTCTGTCGTCAAATTATAAATGATCATAAAAGCTAGGTTTAGATGGTGGTATAGACTACAACACTATAGGGACCGTGCACGAAACGTAGAGGCAGCATTTTTGCCGAATGTATTGCGCCTTAGTGATAATTATAGGAATTAAGTGCTAGCAAAACACAATGACAATGACATGTTGACATATTATGTCATATCATACTTTATTACGAAGTACCATTAGCAATATATTTTGTGAATTTGCTAGCACAAAGTTCACATTTCAACCTTTAGTTAGTGTGGTAGACTAGAAGCTGGTTCCCCATACATCATAAACTAAGTGAACACGCCGAGTGTCGATGTGTGATCACGAGTGTATCTTACTATGACGTTAATTGCCGAAAGTGGATTGAAGAGTATTTGCATGGATGGTATGCACCAAGACCTGTTGTTGTCATTTGGCAATCAGTGTCGGGTCAGGATATTGCAATCAAAATTTTGCATAGATGTGTAAATATTACACAAAACTCTGTTATCGTCTAAAAATAGCTTGCAATTTTGTAGATTATATGGACCGCTTTGCAGTTTCTAGTCCAGTCCAGTGTGGTTATGGTATAACATTTAATAAAATCTTTCTTATATCCCACGTATCACCAAATAAAAATACATTGGCATTAAACCTGTATCACGCATTATTTTGGATAGATTTTGTTGGGTGAAAATACAAGTCCTCAATTGTACTATTAATAACAAATACTTAAAAAGGCTAGAGTATTATTATTTATAGATTGCTGTAAACCATTTAAGGCCACATAATATGTTTTAATGTACAAACTGTGTCTCGCAGTTTTAACCGCACAAAATCTCAAGGAAACCATTAATTTTTATGGGAAAAGTAATCAAAATTCCCATAGATTCTAACAGTATCTTAAAAATTATATATTATTTATTCCTTTTTGAAACATATATTTATTCCCAATTTCACTCAACTCTGAACACTAGTTTTTTCGTGATAATAAACATGAAAGCTTTCGCTATTATAACTTAAATAGGATAAAACACTCACCTTCCTGGTCTTGTTTCTGATTCCTTTATTGCAACTAAGACAATCAAACAAAGTAGGATAACTATATACCTCATTTTAAACAGAATACTTCACTCGAAGATACCAACTTATGTATTGATAAGGAGGTCAAACTATTGAATGTTCTGTAGATAATACGTCTTCTATATTCAACTATCAGAATAATATTTTTATAATTTTAAATAAAGAGATAAAACGTTCAATTAAAGACACACGCAGAACAAAAATGATCGTTCACCCGTCTATGGCATAGAGGAAATAACATGCGAACCAGAATAAACTAGTTACTCCTAAACGTCTTTAACTTCATATTATACTAATTTATAAGATTGATATGTAATAGAAGTCATTTAAAAGAAGCTTTATAAAATCCTGACACAAAGAATCATTTAAAAACAAGACAGAAGAATTTAAAATAAATGAGATTTTTAGTTTTCCTGTATATTATTTTTTTATATATTATAAATAAAAAACACTCTTCACGGTTGTTTTTTAATACCAATTAAAAAAATAATATAATATTAATATTTTGTTTAAAATCTTCTTTTCGCAGTTATGGTTATGTCACGATTGTAATTTTTTACGCCGTTCCCAAGATTGTAGATGTGACAATCAGTGCAAATAGTTTCATCTTGTGGTTCTGTGTCTTCACTTTCATCACTTTCTTCGAATAGACAATTGAAAAGTTTTTGTCTGAAAATTAATAATAAATTATATAAACATTTTCACATCATAAAAACCTTCTGAATAATATCAATAGTAGATTTATAATATTATATATGATATTTTACTGCGCTATTAGGTACATATTACAGCAGGAAAAGAGCATTACAATTCGTTTGTAAACCTGCTGTACCTACCACTAAACAAACATTGTTATATTACTTCTTTTAAAACAAGTTTTTTTATGATATATTTAAGGGGGCAAACTAGCAATCGGAACCATATTCATGACTACCGACGCCCATAGATATCTGCATTGAGGTTATACTGATGCGTTGCCCACCTTCCCTCTCCCTGTAAGTTATAATGATAGTAAGAAAAGAGTAAGATTGGCGATGATGATGATGATGATGATGAGGATTATGATGATTATAAAATAAACACTATTATTATGATCAATACAAAAATATCCCAATAATATTGTGGTTTTTCCTTAAACTATATTTCCTCTTACCTTAGACATATTGGATTCGCTTTGTTCGTTGCAAATAATGCACACAAACAAAGTAATAATATGATAAAAAATTTCATTATTTCAATTACGTAAAAAACACAATATAAAAACACTTTAGGAATTCGAATTTGTAGTAGGTTATACACAATAAGTTCACTGTATATTCTGTGCGAAACAAATGTATGGTTTGTTTTTTTAAGCACTGTCCACGACTGTATATTATCGAGCACTTTTATTATTGAGCGATAACTTTTCGATCTGTAGCATAGTTATTTATGCACAAAATCCCGTATTTATAACATAATAAAAATAATAAATTCAAAATACAAGCAACCTACATAACCCTATTGCTTGTTTAAACTAGTGTAAATTATGACGATGTAAGGTATTAAATATGAGTTGGTATCAACTGAGCCGTACTTTCCGTTACATTTTAGTAGAGTCTCCTCCCTCTTCGTCTATTTATGTATTTTGGGAAGGCCAGCCGCTTCATTGAAACTAGGACTATATAAAGTGTGGTAAACTAAGTTCGTCGCAACTTTTTGTGTGAAGACTGACCTAGGATTATAATTTTAGTAGGAAATTAGTGACATGTTGTATTGCAGCCGAAATGGTCGGTCCATTTCGGCAAACGACCAAGCTACCTCTTGCTCACACGCTAGTTTCGTGCAGTGTGTGTCTTCCTGGGGTCATGAGGGTAAATGATAAGGAACGCAACGCATTCTGTGTAACCTCTATGCGGGTATTTATGGGAATCTGCAGTCATCGAAAGGCTTCGACTCCCGTTTGACTTCCTGTAGTATAAAAAAGACTGGTAAGCATTAGAGTGGTAAACTGGTATCATGGTTATATTGTTGCGTATTTTGGCATTTGATAATTAATTTAATTACCCGTTAAAGGTCAGGGTAGCTAAAAACCATTTAATTAATCAGATATCTATCGTGTAGTCACTTCTATCAGGTGAACAACTATCTTTTTTTTTTTGCGGGGAAATGCGTTTACGCACTGCCATGGAACCTGGGTGGGATCCGATGGCTTGTGGGGCTCACGGCGGAGCCGAATACCCACTAAAGCCCCGCGGGTGCCATCGGCCGCCTTATTGGAGTGCCCCGGATCTGTCAGCGACAGGGCACCCCGACGACTGCCCAGTCCTTCTACCGAACCGAACTCCTTCAAGAGAGGCTTCCTTTCAATTCCTGGGCCGGGCTAGGGGCCAGGTTCCCAGCCTGGCCCCTGATCCCAGTTAGGGAGGCGGCATAAGTTGCGCATAGCGTCTTTGTCGCATTCCCGTTCGCCTCCGGCAAGGTAGGCTGTTTAGGTGAACAACTATCTGCCAGATCTATGAATACATTGCCAAATTATGACAATGAACTAAGAATGGCGTAGAAGGGAGAATTAGGGAAAATTAAATACCTAACTAACAACAAAATATCAATATATTTTTTATAAAAGTTTTTGTTTTACATCACAGGAGATGGGGTAATCAATGGGCACCCATCAGCATCCGCACAAAGAATGTCGATGCGTTACCCTCGTACGTACACACACCCTGTGCTTTTAGTCCAATTGAAACGCCGTGCTTGCTCATTAGTCCAGTCATTTGGTAGTTTTGCCTGGAAAGTTTTCCAAGTGTTTTAAAAACTGGTTAATTTATGGATTTCGTGCTCTTTTGAATTTCAACTTTGCCACCTCGTATCTTCGCCGCTCATTGATTTTATGAAAAAAATTATAAAAACATAAATTGTATAAATTTTTCTCTAGTTTAATTGTGTACATACTCGTGGATGTTTCTTTCGTAAAATGCGTTACAAAGAAGATATTCCCAAAAAACTGTTTTTGGGCGTAATTTTAAATATGACGGCGTGAGCGGCGGAGATACGAGGTGGCAAAGTAAAAATTCGAAAAGAACATTCCGAAATCCATAAAATAACCAATTTTAAAAACTCCCGTAAATCTTTCCAGGTAAACCCTATTTTTTCGACCAAATGACTGAACTACATCGCTTCGCGCCGTTACATTGTTTTTTTTTGGACTAGTAAGAGGGATCTTGTAAGAGACAGTGCCACACTGCATGTAGCCAAAATGGGTCGGCACCCTCGGGGAGGTACCTCTCGCTTACACGAGACCGGCGTAAAGTAACAGCTGTACTGTATCTATATATTATAGCTGTGTGTAAGTAGCCGGTGGCCCATAGAGGCGTGAGGGAAAGGAGGGCAGCGCATATGTAATTATGTATAGCCTCTATGCGAATGTCGATGGGCGTCGGTGATGAATGATGAATGAAAATGTCTCCGACTGTAAGTTTGCCCCCTATACCATAGAAAAAAAAATAAACATTATTTAAAAGGTTATTTTTATGCTCGATTATTGATGACTATACGATTTCTTATTCCTTCGCCATTTCCAATATTGTAGATTTTGCAGTTAGTACATTGCTTCAATTTAAATAATTCTGAAAAGTCAAATGGCGGTGGAGTTGGGAATGAAGATTGATAACAGCCATTTGAAAACCTGAAACGTTAAAAAAATGTGTTACATACTTTAGACCAAGGGACTGAAATAAAACTTACACCTGACATACCTGGTTATTAGAGGCAAAGAGAAAGAAAATGTGCACGCGCACTACTATTTCTTGCTCCTACAGTAATATAAGAAACGTAACTCTCTCTGTTTCTGTCTCCACTAACTAATATCTCCCTCTCAATTTCCGTTCGCCTCGCCCGATCACACTTTTTTCATTCATTAGCTTACTTCCCAAGTCAAGCACACGTAAAGAAGTTTTACTTCAAAAATAGGAAATTATCTAGTGTATGTGGCATAGAAATCTTGTACATAACGGATGTTCATGTTAATTTTATAATTATAGTTATTTAGTATGACGTGTACGGTGACAATAACTGCGCAAGAAAATTAGTATAACTGATAAAAAAAGAGTATTTGTTATTTCTGTTTTATTCATTGTTCATTTAATAACATACTTGACATTAGTATTTACTTTAGTAAGAGTTAGTACCATGCAGCATTGCAGGGGAATTGGTCCGGCACGACAGGGATACCTTCCCGGTCGTGACGGTCCATGCAGTTTGTACGCGTATGTGACGGTACTGTTGCTAATTGACAGGCATTCTGTTGCATTATGCCTTTTCTAAATAGCCAGTGGTTACCTTTCCCCCTCCCCTTCAATTTGGAAAAGAAAAAGAGGGCAAGGCATCTTCTTAACAACCATGCAGATTTTCTCTTCGACACTTCGACTCCTCATTGGCCTTTATACTAAATAAAAAGTATCGGATTTTGTATCATGCAATACGTACCTAGTCAATTAAAACTATATAATACTTTTAATCAACGTAATATTAATCAATAGTAAATATGTCATCGGGGAAAACCAACGGTTGACACATAGGAGAATTGATCATCAAAGTAACCACAATTGACAATACGCTACATAATACTCAAAACACTTTGTAAACAGATTTTCCCATCTACTTCATTGCCTTTGTTTACCTTATACGCTTTGATTATTTCAGATATTTATGCATTTTCATTACAAATTTCTGAACGATTTTTGCCTATTATACAAGACAATAGGCTATTTGACAGTGTGAAAAAGTAAGCATTATTTGTTGTCATCATCCTATATTATAAATTTATAAACCATTTTGTAGTACCTTAAAATATTTATTGATTTATTAAAAAAATACAAAAAAAAATCTTTTATATTTAGATTTGTCACGTTACACGAAACGTTTCGGATTGGTTGAATCTATTATGACGTCAATGGATAGTAAACATTGTTGATTGTCAGTCATCCGAGTCCTTTTGCTGTATTTTTTTTATATAAATTTTTTAGAATCATTTCCAGTGATATATTTTCGTTTATTTATAATAGACCCATATTTTACTTCATACTGGATGATATATTTGAGAAAACAGACGGTAAAAATCTGCCTTAAGTGTGACGTTGTTTGGCATCTTAAGAAACACGAACAAAGTTTATCTGGAGTGTTTATTGAAGTATTTGTACATTTAGGCACTACACAACATTTGTAACTCATTTTTTTAGGTAAATCACAGTTTTTAAATTACAATCTAAGATCGACGCTAACCCATCCAACTGTTTTGACGTTTGTTTACTACCTATCTACGTCATCGGTGTCATGCGCGCTACATGTCTAAAATTAGTGTTTTGGCGGGATATTTAAATAATACATTTTTAAAATGGTTTTTAAAAAGAAATACTTATCAAAATTAAATATAAGATATTTTTGCGAGTTCCTTATACACGAAAGTATAATATAAGATGGTTTTCAAAATCTTGTCAAATAGCCTATTGGAAACAAATGGTGATAATAATATATTCATTATTAAAAACATAATTTTCTTACCAACAGTTGGGTTTCGCCTCATGTCCAGCCAAGAAACAACAAAACAGAAAGACAAATAAAAACCGTTTCATAGTATTTTAAGTAAGATCACTGTACAGTACTCTTAGCGTTTTGTTTTCCTCTTTATGCTACGATCAATCTCTGCAAATATTAAATATGAACTCAGAGGTCTGTTGGTACTCAATAAAAGATAAGCAGGTCATAACACCGTGGCGTATAAGGATACTAAATTGAGTGAACATACTGTGACTTGTGGCGCAAGCATTAGCTGCGGATAAAAGTGGAATTAATAGTTTCATTTGTTGATTTATTTATTTATTAGTAAGCCAACAGTACAGTAATACAACTAACACAATATGACATATAGTATGGTCAATAACAAGCTTACCTAATTTAACGAGACATTGTTATTAATTGCTAATAATTAATATTCTTCGGTCAATACGCATAATTAGGATAGGTATTTAAAAATTTAACTATAGGAATACTAACTATAGGAAAAGAAAATATGTTTTATTATTGACGGTAAAGATAACCATGCGCGTGTTGCTACGCCACCAACACATACGTCAGCATGGCATCATAACATATCATAGCGATATATAAAGTTCATTAGAATGACAGTGGCGCCTCTGTCGAAAAAGTGGTAGTACCAACGTAGAAACCGCATTCAGAACACCTTTACTAAAGGTCATCACGTTCTCAAATGCATAACGCATTACGATTCTAGAATACAGACAAACATTAATTTTTATATATTAGGTATATAGTATAGTCTAGCCATAAGATCTGTTAGAAAGTTTTTTTGTAACACTTATGAATATAATAACATTTATTACTTTCACAGTGTGTTATTTTAATAAACAAATGTATAACAATTAAAAATATAAAAAGCTTGTTCGAAGTGGTCTTCATTGGCTGCAATACAGTCTTTTAAACGTTTATGCCAATTATTAAAAGAATCACGCTCTTTCTCACTCTTTCCATGGGGAAATTCTTCACTGCAAATCGTATGGATTGTTTTAGGGACTCCAAATTATCATGGCATTTAGAGCAAGCGGTACTCTCTAAAACTGACTATAAATCATAATCTAGCGGATTAAGATTGGGACTAGACGATGCACGATGTCCAGTCTTCAACTCTGATGAAATCCTCGCTTCCAACCAAGACTGCGTGGACCGAGCTTTATGATCCGGCGCCGAGTGTTGCTGGAAGGACCATACTTAGTTATTGAACATGGTCAATTAAGAGGCTTAACTACCTTCTCAATAATGGTATCTTGATACGGTTGTGCCAATGTTTTGATATCTTTGTCACAAAAATGAGCCATATTTTTGTGACAAAGATCACTCCTTCATAGCAAACACCCCACCAAGCCATCACTGAAGTCGGATAATGCCCAAGTTGCACTCTGTCGACTAATTGGGAAGCTTCCTTAGAGATTTGAGCATAAATACGGTCATTTTGTTTGTAAAAATGTTCAATTGTAATAATTTTCTCATCCACTATCATCAGAGCTTCTGTAATTATTTTGATTTGACCACAATATTCATCTTTAATTTATCAGTTAAGAAATGACTAGTGCGTCTCTCATAAATTTAAGAAAGAAATTTTAAAATGGCTTCAAATTAAAAACTTTTTTTTTATGGCATAGGGGGCAAACGAGCAGTCGGAGCCATTTTCATGACCACTGACGCCCATAGACATCCGCATAAAGGCTATACAGATGGGCTGTGCTCCTTTCTCCTCCGACCTCCATGGGCCACCGGCTAGTTGCACATTGCACGAAACGCGACAGAACAGCTGTCACTTCACCCCGGTGTCGTATACCTAATCATTTATTC
>LUGF01045876.1:113607-126353 GCA_001625245.1 Calycopis cecrops
CAATAAAGCGGCTGTGGGCCGAAGCTTGCCGGCGCGGCGCGCCAGTATAGTTAGTTCGCGCGTATTCGCGTATTTCGCTGCACATCCGTTTATTCATTTAGCCCAGTTGATATACAAGGTTGATAAAAGCGAGAGGCATTAAATATTAAATGTATAATTTCTATGCTACACAACTATAAACAGATCAATCAGAGCAATAGTTTAGCCACAGATTTTTTTTTTTTTATTTTTTCTCACTTCGTACACGCCGTATAGCAGCTGATCGCATTTACCCCGTGCTCGCTGTAGCCGTCCGGTACAAAGAGTGATAACATTTTTTCGCTATTTAACTTGTTCGAAAAAAGTATTTTCGTACACTTGTCGTAAACTTTTTTAATTGTTTCGGATTAACTGTGGGCACTTATAGTATATATGGTTTCATTTTATGCCTCTCGCTCTTATCAATCCTGTATAATAAATACCTATTATGACGTCAAAAAAAATTAAAAAATATTGTAGTGTTTTCGAGTGCCTCTAACAAACTACGAAAACGAGCAGTCGGTGCCAATTTCATTACAACTGGCGCCCATAGAACTCAAGATAGCTCAACTGGAAGCTATGTTCCTATATAAAATGTGCCGCGGTGATGTTGATTGTATCGAAATAAACAACAAATGCGTTATGTAGTATCTAGGACAGTACTTCGGCGCGAGGTGAGAACGCGTACGCTCTTTGCAACTTGCTCATGTAGGACCAATGCAGGTGTGCGCTCTCCCCTGCGCCGCCTTGTTGATTCATACAACTAGATATTCACGAATATTGATAAATTTTCACTATCAGTTCATAGTCACAAGAGGCAGTGTATAAACACTTTCTTTAAGCCACTAGTATTGTTCCAACCCTTTTCTGTAACTATTTAATTATAAGTTTTTGTTTTATATAAAGTAATACAATCATGTTACGCCCCTATATGTATATCTAAACCTTTCTCTAAAAATCCGTGGAAAGCGGTGCTGATTGTGTAATAACCTAATATATATATTCATGTTAAGTGTAACCATGTATTATACAATTGTTTGTTTTCCCAAATAAAATAAAATTAAAAAAAAAATTGAAATAGACATCCGCACAAAGACGATACAAGAGTATTTTTTTTTTAAGTTTTAATTTAAACTTTATTTGAAGTGTTATTTTAAGTTATTTTTATAGTATAAGAGGGCAAACGAGCAGTCAGTGACAATTTTATTACTACTGACGCCCATAGATATCCCGCACAACTCATTAGTAGTTGCGCTACCCTCTTTTCTCTTCCCACCTCCATGAACCATTCTTTCTTCTCTCTCAATGGGCCACCGGCTACTCACACACCTCGCGAGATGCGATAACACTATTACAACTGTTTCATGTGAGCGAGAAGTACATCGTTGCACTACATATTAGAAAAGGAAAAAAATAAAGAAAAAAAAGCAAACAAACAAACAAAAGGTACTCCTTGATTTTTGAAAACTTAATAGGTAGGTACATACAAAAAAAAAGTATATTTATCAAAACCACACAAAAAAAATAGTAATAACAACCCTAGGCGTCAAAGCACGAGTAGGTATTTAAGTCGCCGATTGGGCATAGATAGCTTTGTGGCGAACTTAGCACGATGATGATGATGATTGACGCCACTATAATATTTTAACTTGGACCAGCTCCTTAAACCGTCGCACAAAAGAATTGTGCACTTCTGCACGATGACGTATGCCGGAGTTGTGCGAATCGACGCTCGCGCCGCATTGACAGAGACTCGCTTCTGACTACTCAAACCATAGATTTAGAATGTACGTGAGAAAAATTCTAAATCTATGACTCAAACTGACCGCGCGCTTTAGTTTTGTATAAGTAGTTTTCGCTTGCAATTTCATTGTATTATTCGTTAATTAAATTTCATATTTAATCATAGTTAGTAATCATTTGTCATCTATAATCATTCATTAAGTAAAATCATTATTAGTGTTGAAGTTAACTTGACTTTTACGTGAGTGACAACTGCGAGTATGTGAGGTGGTTTTCAAGGATAGCTGAACACGTACACCCAGACGTTCCTGACATCCACATCCAGCTACCACCCCACAGCTTACTATACTTATTTTACTATGGTTATAGTCACCAATGTACAATCGTCTTAATATGCGCAAATTGCTGATTTTAATGCTTTAGCTAGAAATATTATTTGTCTATGCTTTAATGGAGTGCAGAACTTTATGGTATGGGGGGGCAAACGATCAGTATGAGCCATTTTCATGATTAACGACGCCCATAGACATACGCGTAGAGATTAGACAGATGCGATACCCTCCCTCGTCGTTGCACCCCCCCATGGGCCACCGGCTGTCACTTTATGCCGGTATCGTGTAACCTAGAGGGAGGTACCCCGGTCGTGTCGACGCAATACGGGGCAGCGTGGTACTACCTCTTACTAATGATCCTACCTCATGTTCCTGAGAAAAAGGAAACAGGAATACAAAGGAACAGACAGTCTGTAAAAAAGTGATCCTATAAGGGTTCCGTTTTCCCTTTCGAAGTATGGAACCCTAAAATGGTGACAACGCGAGGCTGATACGCTAATGATATTATCATAACATCTCTAAGTTTAATCTTATGAAAGTTATACATCCATTATGTGCGCTCTTTATATTGTAATTTCGCCCACGATATATTTAAATATCTGAGCGATTCTTTCGCGTCACTTACAATGATGACAATATAAAGGCTTACAAGGGTTCGGGCGGAGGCACATTTATATTCCTTGCAAAAATATTGTGTTATAATAAAGCTGGGTATTATGGGAGCTATCTTATCAGAATGTATCAGCTGTCTAGAAGGACCATAATCTCCGAGACACATTCGATGGGCACTTGTAATTTATAGGACAGATAAAATACGTGATAAGGTATATTTTTGTTATCCTCTTATAAAAAATAACATTGTCATCATAGTTCACTTGTTTGCATTTCAACTGACATGCTAATGTATTTTGGAAAGAACAATCTTTGGACCTTTGCTGCTGGATGTATGCTAAAAATCTTATACACTTATTCCGACTAGGTAAGGCATCCATGCCTCCTCCAGTCGAGTGTCGAATCTTGAAATTGTAAACACTAGAACAAAATATGTCTCGATCATTTTCATTTGACAAGGCTTCCGAAATTACATTTTAGATTCATGTCTTTATTGTACCTAATGACTTGTTTATAAAAGGGAGTCTTTTATTATATCTCTCACTCTACAAACCATGTAGGTACCATATACATCTCTTCATGAACATATTTACTTTTTTCTTTTTAGCGTTGGTTCTCGGGATTGCTTGCGCACATGTTTATTATCTGACTATCGCGTGATCGTCATAATATAATACCAGTATATACGATGCACGCATTCCGTTCCCTAGACGAACTGCGGCTCAAAAAATGTTACATTGTAGCAGAATATGTATATTATTGATTATTATAGTCACTGTATTAACAGTGAACGTAAATATATTATTATGCCATTAAAAACATCTTGTCAAAAACCAAGTCTCGCAGCTCAGATTTTCTACTGTAAAAAGTTGTGAGATTCAAGTCATACCAAGTCGGTTAATTTATTTAGTCCCTACTTAAGGAACCTTCTGTCTTAAGTCATTACGCAACTTATTTTATACATATAAATATCAAAAAACTTTTACTTTTTAAATAAATAGAGTGACTTTCACGGTAAGAAATCTGAGCCGCGAGACTTGGTTTTCTCGTTGGATGTTTTTGATGGTATCTCACTTCTTTTTGTAGATAGTCCTACTTTATTTTCTTATTGATACATTCCGTCGACCATTTTACAAGATATCTATGAACATAGCACAAGGGACTCGTAAAAGGCGTGTTGAGCCCAGGAAACTGAACAATCTTACCTTAGAAACATAATCATTTGTATGGAATGTCGTTATTTTTTCATATTTCGACATAGTTTCTTATAGGAAAGTTGTTCAGTTTTATGGGCTGAACACGCTAGAAATTTCACACCGTATACCACCCTCCCATTATGCCTTATATACCTAGGTACTTATATACACCTATCAATTTACTGCAGTCCTACAGCCTCCAAACCATCCTATATATTTATATGAGATTAAAAAGTTATTCATGTAGTAGGTACCTATCTAGAAAACTGAACTTAAATTAAAAAAAATATTTTTTTTATCTTAGTTTAGGCACTAATGCTAATTGTATTCTACATTTAATGCTAATATGTCTGCTAGAAGTGCTTTGAACTTATGATGATCGGTCCGTCAATGAGTGACAATATCAAGAAACTTTGACAAGTTACAATTCTTATAGGTACTACCTACTTATTCAATTTGAAATATACTTTGTTTATACAATGCCTGCTGCAATGCAGTTACTGAAATTTCTTTCCTGTTTTATCGACAACCAAGTTAAAGGGGATCGAAATTGGCCTGAATTGCTTGGAGAAAAGAATGGTACGGCCGTGCTGCTTTCTGTTCGACATGGCGGGGACCCTGACATTTCCCATATATTCTATATAGGACACGTCAGGGTATACGTTCTACAGTATTTTGCCACCTGATAGATAGCAGTTACGCGACTACAGTGTTTACTTTTTAAAGCAAAAACTTCGGGAACATTTTTACGAAAATTGCGCGAACGGAGAAGTATAAAATTTGGCACGCTTAGTACATAGCTTAGTAGTATAGTTTACGTGTAAGAGAAGTGCAGAACGCTAATATTTTTTAATAACAATGTTTATAAAGTACTTTAATTTAATAAATAAAACTTAACACACACTACCATGCATTTGACACATATAAGACATCAATCATTTCTTGCAAGTGTGAAAAATTATATAAATTGTTTATCTTAGTTACGATGACATAACATATCATAATATGATATTTAGTTTTTAATTACAAAAAAGTTTCACTTAGATCGAGTTTCGATCTTCGCGGGATCACTAGTATTTTTTAATTTGTTCACAACAATAGTTACCAACACAAAGAAACTATTGGAATGTTTATCACCAACGCGTGACACCAACACGTGCCACAAGTTAGTGGTTTTGCCTGATTGATACCCACCTTAAATAATAATGGTCATACAGTTAAGGAAAATCAATACACAACCGTGAGTACAGAGGTGGAAGAGGGGAGAAAGTTGATTGTTGTTTAACTTGACCTACGAATTGACCTTGACTTGACTAGCTAAGGCCTATTGTGGCTACAAAACACAAGATTTCAAAAAGCGTTTACTTAATTTTAACCGGGTAATGTATCCAAATAATGATAATAATCCATAAAGTTGAATTACGTCAATGTACGTATTTTAGTCGCCAGTATGTATTAATATCCACATTGCGACTGATCTATTGAGACTAGCGAAACGACCAGGACATAATATTTTTATAGTGTACAGTACACAGTACAGTGTGTGTATGTGTGTGTGCGTAGACACAAGTAAATTTTATTTCTCATCACTCGTGAATAACTACAATTGTAATAGAGCGGTACAGCTTTACGCTCATGCATATTCTCGCAAAGCAGTTTTGCGTATGACTAATTAAACGATGTCAAATTTAGTCAGTCATTAAAATCATTTGATTAATAACTTTTTCATATACCTAATCATATTATATCTTTATATGTATATTTCTATGTTTTTTAGCATGTTCGATACAAAAAAGAACAACAAAAATAATTTCACTTTATGTATTAAACTACCTATTGTATAGATAAATGTTGAAATGGAGTTTTATTACTCCATTATTTAAGTAAAGTCGTGGGATTAAATTCATTTACATTTCATGGGAATCATATTGTATGTCCACAATTTAACTGTATTATATTTTGATGATTTTTCACAATGAATTTGGATCAAGAACGAAGTTTTTTTTTAAAGGGCAAGAAAGCAGTCGCAGTCATTTTCATGGCTATAGACATCCCGCACAGAGGCTATTTAGATGCGTTACCCTCCATCATCCTCACCACTCTGTAGGTGGCTCATGAGTCACTTTCATCTGTCACTTTACGCCCATGTCGTGTAAGGGAGAGATACATCCCCGGTTCCTCCAGCCCAACTCAGCTGCATGCATGCAACGTGGCACTACCTCTTAAACACATAATATATTCTCTTATTTGTACAGTAAAATGGAATCAAAGGGTTTCCAGGAAGTGGAACAATTTTGATTATAGTATAGGGGGGCAAAGAGCAGGGCTTGAAGACTACCGATACCCATGAACAACATAGGTACTCGTAGAGGTACGCTGCCTTCTTTCTTTCTCTCCGTGGGGTACCGACATCTTACGAGACACGCACTACAGATGAGTAAGAGGTACCTCCTGGTTGGCTTTGGCACAATTTAGCTGTATCTAATCAATCGCTCTTAATACTCGCATACCTATCAATGCGGTATTAATAAAAGTGTTGCCCTGTTCGTGACAGATCCGGGGCATTTCAATATAAGCGGCCGATAGCGCCCGCCGGGTTTTAGTGGGTATTCGGTTTATCCGGGAGTCCCACACACATCCACTGGACATCATCCTCGGTCCAGTGGCAGTGCGTAAATGCATTTCCCCCCGAAAATAAAAAATAAATAAAAGTGAGAATATTAATAAAATATATTATTTAATCAAAGTATAATAGGTAGTTCCTGTTTTATCTGTACTTTCTATTTAGGTTACGTAGAGTTTATCATTTACAATTACATACATAACCTAAATAGATAATTTATTTTCCTAATAAACCATAGTGTTTATGTGAAATATCACCAAAAATGTGTTTATTTATACTAATATTATAAACGCGAAAGTGTGTTTGTTTCTTTGTCTTTCTTTCAGATAAGTCGGACCAACAACTCGGGAGCAATTTAGTGTGAAGATAGTTGAAGAACTCAAGAATACCATAGGCAATTTCTTTTCTACCATGCGATTACTACTTTTTATATTTTATTAGTTTATATTTTAAAGATAAGAATTATATGGAATAATAAACGAATAGATCGCGTAAAATATATTAAAAAGTGGATACAATATTTTCGATGGAAAGAAAGAAAATAATTTTAATGATCACAATTAATACAATAACATGAGTAAACAAATATATTGATATTTTGACTCATACAGGTTGTCACTCACTTTTATTGTCTATTGCATATTGCATATTATCAAATATACAGAAAAAATATAAAAATCAGTCGAGGATTCGGAAACCGTTAATTCTAGTTAATATCGTGATAAGAAAATTGCCTGTTTAAATTGCTAATTCTGAAAACATACAAAGGGAAATTAAGAAATGCTATTAATTAGTCATAGTGTGTATGTAATAGCTAGTAATGAAAAAAAACTATCGAAACCGCTCATAATTTTAGTTCTCCTATAAAAAAATGAGATAGGAAAATGAGTAAAAATTTCGTTTCTAAAATTGTTATAATACAAAAAATAATATAGCGCCCCTTGTAAAATAAGCAGAAATTACGTTTCTTAAATTGTTATAACATAAAAAATAATATAGCGCCCTTTGTAAAATAAGCAGGAAATACGAGTAGGATGAGGAGACGAGATTGTAAAATGGCCCGTGGAGGTATGAACTGAAAAGAGGGCATCTGTATATCGCCTGTATATAAGGGGGGCAGCGCATCTGTAGATGCTGTTGATGTATGCAGATGTCTATGGGCGTCGATAGTCTGGAAAATGGCTGATACTGCTCGTTTGTCTCCCTATACCATAAAAAATACTTATATTTGCATCTCGTAAACGAACGATTACGAACAACACAAATCTAAAAATAAAATCAAATCGATCGTGTATATGAACCAGTAAAACACTTACTCATCATACGTTTTCCCTTTGAATTCTCCATTTATAGTGTAGTTCAAAATCTTCTCGACCACATCCTTGTAAGAAGCGATTTCGTTAGCCAATGCTCCAATGTCACAAGTATTAATTTCATTTGGCAGCTTCGTGGGTTCAGAACGTGTTTGTGCAATAACGAACAAGAAACACAGTGTAAAGGCTAACATTTCTGACGCGTCTATACTTGGTCAAAGGTGTACGTAGAATGATGTCAAGCGATCAATTGGCTAACACAAATGACCATATTCAAACTGCCGGCTAAACTGTTATCAATTTTATTCAATACGTCATTCTAACTGCTACCGTATTTATTCCACCGCTCCAATAATAAAAGTCGATTGTATTGAAAACAATGCAATACTAACACATAATATTTGACTTAGTAATATTTATAATTTGCAATTATTCATCGTGTTTTTATAATATCTGATTGTCGACTGGTTGGGCCAGATCCAAAACGTTCTAAGGTTCCCGAAGAAATTCTAGGTTTAAATTGATTACGATTACATAAGTTTGACGGCGTTACAACCTTTTTAGAGTGTTGGGAATCGTTATTTAGAGTAAGAGGTAGTGCCACACTGCATGCTTGTATGCAACCGAATTGGGCCGGCACGACTGAGGAGGTTCCTCTCCCTTACACGAGACCAAAGTAAAATGACAGCTGTCTTGTCGCGTTTCGTGCTGTGTAAGTAGCCGGTGGCCCACGGAGGTGGGAGGAGAAAGGAGGCAGGGCATCTGTGTACCCTCTATGTGGATGTTTACGGGCGTCGGTAGTCGTGAAATGATTGTTGATCATTTTTAATACGCGGCTTCAATTCTCCTCTCTCGCATACCCACAATAGCTCGGCAGCCACGCGATAACTGCCAACCTCAAGGATTGTGTGGATATTGAGCTGGAGCGGAGAGCGTTATGTGTTAGAGCGAAATGCTTGCACGCAGGCTTGCTCGCTGCTAGAGTCATGTAAAAGTGACTTTAAAGCATGTCCTTTTACTCGAGCATCCTGTGGGCAAGTTTTACTCAGGGAGCATAATATAACTCTCTCCGCGTCCTATACAAAAACTCTGCAGGGTGTTGATGGGGCTGCCCCGTTTCTGCAGTGCGCATCCTGCGCCTCGCTGCTCGGCAGGGCGCGGGCCTGACCCCACCCAGTCCTGGCCATGCTGGCGGACAGACTTGACTGTTTTTTTTTTTATAGCATAGGAGACAAACAAGCAGTTAGGTCACCTGATGTAAAGTGAACACCAACGCCATTTCTACTTGAATAACTGTAGGTCGGTACATCAAATTTATGTGGGAATGGTCAGGTATTAATAAATAAATTGTTAATGTACTTGTTAATATTATTATTATATTTACCAACATAGTTTCAGTTTTATATTAACAATATGGGTGTTTTGTTGCCTGGTGCTTTAAATAAATAAATAAAATGTATCCCGAATTGACAGATGATCACCAATCGCCTTTAGGATTAATTCTTATTACTATTGTTGTTTGTGAAATATAATATGGTTTGAACAAATGCCTGTAACATTATATTTTTACTATTATAATGTAAAAAACTTTATTTTAGCTCGACTCAAGGTCGGATGTTAAGAAATTGACACGGGCCTTTATTTTTTTTATGTTCTCGCAGGGGAATGTATCTACATTCTACGCACGATACCCGGGAGCCGGGGTTGGCTCTGAAACCGGGCCTGTGCCGGGCTCGGCTTTTGGTACGCCCCTACCGACTAAACCCCTGCGGGTACCTTCAGCCGCTATAAGTGGAGGATCCCGGATCTGCAGGCTACAGGACCATCCAGCGACAAGCTGGCCTCGGCGAACAGGCCAGACTCTTCCTCAACGGGGACTGCCCGGCATCCTTGTGGCCAGTCCCGAAACACGGGCCTAAGCCAAGTATTCAGATTCGGGTATTATTTTGGGTTGTGAAGGTGAGTGATGACTTTGAATGTATTTATGTGAATGTGTGAATGTAAGCGTGTTTGCAGTATAAGTGGTATCGTGGAACGTGAGAGAAGTGGGGTTTAAAAGCGGCGTATTATACCTACCTACTGTTGAGCATTTGTCGAGGAGAATCGATTTTTGATATAGTATGTTTTTGGATGAAAGTTAATAATATTTAAAGATGTATGGAGTGATTTTGGTATAATAGCGATTGATGAAATTATTATAGAAACTACATTATCAATTTCTTGATGCCACATTTGTTTGATTTCGTCTGCTAATGGAATGTGTTTTAAAATTTTTACATTTTGTTTTTGTTTGAAATTGTTCGTGTTCGGAACGGCAATATCTATAAGGTGTGTAAATGGTCTTATTGTATTTTACTGTTAAGGTTATGTCAGGTCTATTCCTAAAGATAGTGCGGTCGGTTATAATGTCGTGATCCCAATATAATTTAGCTTTATTGCTTTCTAAAACATTTGTTTGTATTTGTACATCTGTCAGGTTATGTTTTATTGCAAGTTTTTGGTGAATATATTTAGGGACATTGTCGTGGTGGTGTGTGTATTCTTTGTTGGCGAGTGCAATGCAGTCACCGGTAATATGGTCTATT
Source organism: Calycopis cecrops (assembly GCA_001625245.1). NCBI lineage: Eukaryota > Metazoa > Arthropoda > Insecta > Lepidoptera > Lycaenidae > Calycopis > Calycopis cecrops. Next base: position 124,030 of record LUGF01045876.1, read on the forward strand.
TATTCAATGTATCTGTTACATAACATGCATTTATCTGTATCGATTGTCTCTGCAAGCTAATGTCACCAGCTATCACCGAACCAGATAAGTTTGTGGCACTATACGTGTGTTTTATATATCAATATGTCAAATGCGTAGTACCTAGTGTGTATATTTAGTTTTATTTATTAAATTAAAGTACTTTGTAAACCTTATTATACAAAACTGTTAGCGCTCTGCACTTCTCTTATAAGTACGTAAAATATAAGTGTGACAAATTTCATACTGCTCCGTCACAAAATTTCGTAAATATGTTTCTCAAGTTTTTGCTTCGCGTAATAATATAAAGATATGTCTAATAACTGGGTCGTTCTACTTTTTACTGCAGATTTTTGGCACTAGTTGTAAAGGTTGCAAAAACATTTTGATAAAATATAAATTAAGTTATTTCTTTGTACCTACGCTCGTGTAATTATACCTAAACTATTGCAATCAACTGTCAGCAGTGAATTTTGTACGTATAAAAAATGTTTTGCTAAAAATAAATGTTTTGTTGACCAAGATAGAAAAATCATACCACTATGTTACCAATCATAATATTTTTACTGGTTTCTTAAGTAACTCATAACAGTGACATAAATTGACTTAACGTATTTTAAATACATAAATCTTTATTTCTCCTATCTTTAAGTAAAAGTAATCATTCATTAAGTCTTATAAATCAAAGTTAAAAGACAACTGTGTTACTTTTGTGCAGTTTTGTTTAAATATATTTGATATAAAGTAATAGGGTAAAGATGCCTATTATGAGACAGTTGCCAAATATGAGATAGTCAGGTTTTGACGACACTAATCACGGCAACTATTTGGTGCTAGTGTCGTTAGAAGCAGTGCGGGAACAGATCGAAACTAGTGTTACTGCCTCTCCGCCCGCGGTGAAGTTTGCTCGTATGCGTGCGTTTTTCTACGAAACCACAAAACTAGATTTTTGTCATCGAATGTTTACGAGGTATGTTAAATCTTTATTACTACAATTATTTATTTAAATTTATCTTCGTCGCGTCAATTATATTGTTAATTTTACAAATCCTTTGCAATTTTTTTGTATTTTCTATGTCCAAAAATAATGGGGAGCCATTCTGTTTAACGTAGACATTTTCCAAATATGAGACATGTGGGGTCCCCTAAAATGAGACATCTCATATTGGGATATATAGAAATATAATGTATAAAAAACTTGATTTTAGATGTCACCAATGAGGAGAAGGAACCTGGTAAGGAAAGGAAAGGATAAAGAAGATCAAAGAGGCGAAAAATGGGCTAAATGTCACGGATGTTTCAAGTGGGCACATGAAGATTGTGGAGAAGTAACAACAAACAAATTTCTTTGTTTATTGTGATCTAACATAACTATATTCTAAGAAAATGTTTATATGTGCCATTTAAATATCTACACAGGGTGTAACAGACAACGTAACGATATCTTAGCATGGTAACTCAGCCCGCAAAACTATGAAACTTATCCGAAATGAATTGAAAAAAAAATGATTTTTAATACTTAGGTACGTAGGTACATCTCGCGCGCGACATATAAGAAGTCAAAAAATAAATTTATTTTCCGGATGTAATGAATTCCATAGTGAAATTTGTTCAGTTTTATGAGATGAGTCTTCATGCTAAGTTATTGTTACGATGTCTGTTACAACCTGTATATAATATATAGATATTAGCGTGATTATGTTGAGTCTGGCAGATTTATATTTCTTATATACCTACCTTAAGTTGAAAAAATATTTTTTTATTGTTAATTTTTATTGTTCAATTTATTTTTATTTTTATATAGGTATGTGTCATTTAAAGTCACTGTGTAGGTACATCTAATGTTAGGTATCTTAAAATAATAGATCTTTGGATTTGTAAATTTTTGATACCGATTTCATTATTATAATTAGGATACGTCACTTTAAATTATACTTATATGAAGTCATTACTAGACGTTACATAGAAATACTTTTCTAAAAAAATCGCAATAAAAAGTTTAATATTTAATTTAGATTTTTTTTTCTTTCAAACGTATATACTACTTAATATGAGATACTATCTCATTTAAGGAACCTCTAGTATCTCATAATATGAGACCATTTTTCTGAGACGTCATTTCTGACTTTTCTAATATTATTTGATGTAACAAAAAAAATAGTAAAACTTAATGCTAAACAGTTTTTTAGAGTCAAACTACACTAAATACCGAATCGAATAACATAATTTTCATAGTTATCAGTAGAATCAGATTGTTTTTATGGCAAAAAAACAAAATGGTATCTCATAATCGGCATCCTTACCCT
>LUGF01045876.1:163562-183357 GCA_001625245.1 Calycopis cecrops
AAGTTTAAAAAATCTGTAGACAAAGAAAATATTGAAATTTGCTTGATATTTCTTCTAAGACGTGACGTACACCGGTTCTTTATCGGTACGGAAAGATCTTCTCATAAACGAAGTGCTTGCAGGAGCAATAGACTGCGCTTTAGTTTTAATATTTTAGATTAATTATGATTGGTGTAGTAAATCTAGTGCGGTACCCTAAATCTTCAAATTATGCCCTAGGTGTACCTCCCAATTCAATCAAATAATATATATTAATATCAAATGAATAATTCCCTTGCGTTACAAAAAAGGTGTACCTTTCAAATACTCTTTTTCCAAAAATTAAGTCTCAAAGTAAGTACAATTTTCAGGCGATCCCAACGCCGTAACCAAGTGACGTGATGCTAACACCACCTACTGTTTTCAGTTACACAAATCATTGCACATAGTTTGTTCTATGAGAATATAATATGCACAGTCCTTTGTCACAAATCAAATAATAACGGAAATATCTACGTTACTGGGTAACTAGGTAGATAGGACTAGGTATGTGCATCTCTTTTCAATATAGCTTTTGAAATAAAATGGAAATATGACAGACATGATGATGAAATTGAAAAGTGACCATAGGAACTCTGTATTAAAACATCGAAAACTCCTGGTGTAGACTCGTTCAATTTGTTTAGACAAGAACTTTAGACGATCATGACATCAAGATTCTGATAGTGGAGCTGTAAGATAATCATGGGCAGAGAAGAAAAAAGAAGAACAATTAAAAATCTTGCAATATTTTATAAAGTATAATTTAATTATCCTCCAAATTCATTGAGTGGTTTGTTAAAGTGTACGGTGTTAGTGTTATGTTCGCCATTTCCGATGTTTATTCCACCATTGTTGCCACAGCATGGCGCGGCTGGCTGGGGCTGTGCAACTGGCTGTTGGCAGCCGCCGTACCTGGAATTTATAATTATATAATTTGATTAACATTGAAATTGTAAGAAAACTGTGAAGAGGTAGTTTTACAGTTCAATTGAGAAAGAATATATATTTCTCATCTAACATAGAGATGGAGAACCTGTCCGAAAACTGAAATAATGGACATCTTCTACACCAAAGAGAACTTCACTTCCAAATGCTGGCTTTCTTGCGTCTCTAATACTTAAAGAAACTGTTTCTTGTGTGTGTGTTTATTCTGGTTTTTATTTAATATACCTAATCAGTTTTTTTATGTTTTTTGTATACTAAAACTTTACAAATAAATAAATTTTTAAATTTTTCATCTTTTATAAGAATGCCAGTCTAAAAGCATGCATTATTTATACAGAATTTAAAAAAAGACAGAATATAATTGATAAAATTGGTAAAATACCTTGAATACAAATAAATTATGTTACATTAAATGGGTACATACTTTCACCGCAATAATATAAATATTTAGTGAGATCTTGCCTCCAGTGTTAACAAGTACCAACTATCTCGACAATAATTAAGACTTTCGATCAGTTAAAACCAGTAACTTAGTACTTAGTACCTGCCAGAGATGTATTAAAGACTAAGAAATGGACACAATAACCTGACATTAAATCGAAAAACTTAAAACCCAATAGTTTAAAATGTATTTTAATTTACTGTGTCACTCACGCGCTATCAAGACGAATGTTACGACGCCGCGCCGCGGCGCCGTTACGTTAAAATCAGTCAACCCTATATTCCCGCTTCAGCCTGAACGCTGAAGCAGGGAAGATAAGAATTACAACAACAAAACAACCTTCTTAAGCAGTCGGATAAAAAAATTGTTTATTTATAACCGAATGATATTTTTCTTACCAACAAGGTTTTGCTTCATTGACGATTACTAAATTGCACACCAATACAATTAATAATATTTGTTTCATGGTGTCCAAGGATCTTGCTACTACGTCGTATTGGACACGTCGATATTTTCTAGAATGTGCTTGTGTTTTGATTGACCACACAGTGCAATCTGTATTTATATACATAATATGAATTATCAGTTTGACTCAACGTGGGTCGTTAAGGATCGCCGACCTTTTCGTAGACAATACAGATTAAAAAGTTAAAAAGCACGTTATTATTTTTCAACGATGATCAACATTTCAGATTAATTTACAACATAAATTAATTATCATCACTGATTCTTGACTACGGTGCTCGTATCTACAGAACTAACTACGCTAAATATAATAAATAAATAAATAAATAACATCATTTATTTCAACTTAAACATATCTTTACAAATGTGCTCTGGCTCCTGGACTAGGATTCTCCTGTATCCCAGGGGACAGTGCCTTCCCTTTGTTTAATTCTTAATTTTAAGTATACAATATTAAAATAAAATCAGCTCAATTTAAATGTATTCGTCTTTTCTTCTACTTCGTCTTTTGTTATTCTTTTAGTTATGACTATTATATAATATAATATAAGAAGTACTAACTGGCTGTGTGTTGTGTGTGTATGTGTATGTGCGTGCGTGTATGTATGTGCGCGCGAGTGTGTGTGTATGTGAATGAGTGTGTGTGTGTATGTGTGTGTGAATGTTCGTGTGTAAGTGACGCGAAGTGTAAGCGTGAGTGATACCAAAATCAGACAATGATTTACTTTAATATAATTAATACATTTTCAGTTTGAATATGATCAGCCAAGACAGTATATATTTTTTAAATTTAGTGGTGCTTAAGGATATTAGTTGCGAAATATTTTTAGTTGGGACCTTATTGTAAATCTGTGGTGCTATGCAATTGTACGATCTTTGGGCAAAGCTAGATCTTGTTATTGGGACAGGACATCTGTATCGTCTTTTATTGGTGTTGAGAAGAGACATTGCAGTTTCCCTGTGGTATTTCACAAGTGCTTGAAATATAAATAGTTTACGCACTGACAGTACTTCTGTTGTACTTCTTGTGTACTTCTTTTTTCGGGTATTGATGTGGTAGGAACATAAGGACTTTGAGTACTGCTCTTTGTGTTTCCAGTTCAATCATACATGTCTTTGATGCACAGCCTCATGACTTTATGCAATACATCACTACACTTTGACACAGAGCTTTGTAGGTTTGTATGAGAATATTTCTGTTGGCTACGGTTCTTAATTGCTTAAATACATATATTAATTTTCTTACCCGAGAAGATACAATATTAACATGTTCTTTCCAACTTAAAGAGGCATCCACTTGTACGCCTAAATATCTTATACTGTATACTCTGTCAAGAGAATTACAACTACATTGACCAAATAGCTGTATATTACGTGATAATGTGTGCATTGTGATATTGACGTTGCTTGGTGGGCCGTAAGTAGATGATTTAGCAAAGCATATGTATTTTGTCTTTGGGATATTTAGTGTAAGAAGATTATGATCAAGCCATTTCACAATATTTTGCAGACATATTTCAGCGATCGTATAAGTATCTTCCCATTTCCGTTCATGGAATAAAATAACCGTATCGTCAGCAAACATTATTATATCAGAGTTTTTTGTAATGATATCTGGTAGAGAGTTAATATACGCTAAGAATAGGAAGTAATAATTACTGCATAAGTGCGTCGACACAAATGCAATCTGTTCCAATTGGATCTACCGTCCTTTAGAAACAGAATGTGCGTATCAATTGGAAAAAATCAGGCGCAGGGCCCATGACAATTCAACAAAATGGTTCAATAGGTTGAAAGGGCAGAATATGTAGTAGACTGTACCTACTATTTGAACTATTTAAGGATGTACCCATATTTAAGCAAATAAAACTTTTTCTTATGTTGTTTCTTACTTCTTACCGGGCTATTGACACTTCAGACTATTAAGGACAGTTTCCTAAGTATTTCGTCTTGTTCTTTTGGTTATAAGTTAGTTCCTAAAATAAGTTTCATTCAAACTCTCAGAAACACTGCAGAAACTTTTTAAATAATAAAATTGAAGACCGTTTATTAGTAATTATTTACTTGCTCATTATAGTAGGCTATGGATTTTTAAATAAATCAAATATGTTATAACATTTTACGTTTATTTTACAATACAATATTAAAATTTCTTTGAACGAAATGAATGAAACTATCATTGCATATACCAATTTTTATCATGTAGAGTTATATTTAATCATTTATTTTCAACGACTACAAGTATCCGATAATAATCGGAATTTTCCCCTACTCGTCTAAAAATATTTATATAAATTTTGTTATTATATATTTGCTATTTTATGTAGCTCGGTCTATGCTCTATACATTCCTTGTTCCAAATCTTAATTACATGAAAGTTGTGTTATTGAATACTTAATATTTTTATATTATACCATCACTGAAAATTTTGCAAATTTTGTTAATATGAGAAGTACAGATAGAGATAGAAATTATATTTACTAAAAGGGATACTATATTTCTACGTAGTATAACAGATATTTTTATATGAGTATCTGATATTTTTTAAAGTGACAATTATGTTTTATTTATTTAAAATGAGTAGTAATACCGGCCTGTAACTGCTGGACCTCTTTGATATCTTCTCACGAAGAGAAAGAACTAAGATTGATCACTACTACACTGCTCTGCAGTTTGCGGATTACGAGTTTGAATAAGTCACATTGATACCAGACGGGGTTCGAACCCACTCCTTATATTCACGAGGTCGTATTCATAACCTCCGTGCCACTACGACTAGAAAAACGTGAATAACATAAAACTAAGATCACAGATTTTCTGATGCTATAAACTGATGTTAGTAACTAAGAAAATACAAACAATACAACTGACAAGTAGTCAAAGCCACTGGCACCCAAATGCTTTGTTATGTACTTAGTAAACCAATTTTGTTTAAATACTCAAAGCTCAAATGTCAAATCGACTAATTATTAAATATAAATCGATAATATTGTGTTTTCTTTAAATATTTTGACCGGTTCTATAATAGATTTTATTTTTACTAATGGAATTAATCATTTCGACTGTACAAATGCTTAGATAGTACCTACCTACAAACACCATTTTTTATCTCTCGATTGGGGCTCATTTTTTTGAAATTAGAAATAGAAAAATAGCACAATTATTTAAACCAAATTTCAAGTTCTTACAACTAGGTCCAGAAGTATACGTCTTCTTTGTATGTAGGTTCAAATATTACAAGCTGAATTTAACCCATCTCATATTATCCGATTGAGCTTAAATTTGATACACATAATATGTATGTTAGATGACAATTCGTGTCAAGCTTATCTGCTGATCACGGGAACTCTGTAATAAAATATAAGAATCCAGTCGTATGAGTACTCGTTTAATTTCTCTTTACAAGAAGTCTGGCCCTTGAAAATATTAAGTAACAGATACTTAATAACAGATAGAGGTGAGAGGTGGCCACGGCGTCTCCTGTAGGTATAAAATATTACAAATGTTTTACACGACACATTTTTACACGACACCCTGGTTCAATTGATGGACCTGGAAGGTGGCGATAAGAACTATATAGTAAAATAACGCAATCCACAAAGTTTGTGTCATTTAATTGGTCATGATCAGGATAAGGTCAAGATCACATTCAGGACTGGTGATGAAGCTGGAAGATGCCTGTATATGAAATATTGCAATGACACTGTATGGCTACGTTTAATTTGTAATGACAAGTATTTTGCGCTCAGATGACATTGAAGGTGTGCTAAATGATTTTTTAGTAAAATCTTGTAAATATATAAATGTATGTGTCTTTTTTGATGAGACGCTAGCGCAGTGGTACAAACCTCGGATAAGCGGCGCATGTCGCATCAGGGGTCGCGAGTTCGTAACATATATAATCCTGCCTAGTTTACCGATATTTATCTAGGTATTATATGTATTTCTATAACAAATATCTTAAATATATAAATTTCTCAAATTTTTAAAACATAATTAATATAGCCATAATTTCTGCGACAAAGAAAAAAATATGTTTTTTAGTTGCAAATAACATTTATTAATTATAGTGCGTTAATTTAATACACAAATATAAAACAATTAAAAATATAAAACACTTATTCGAAGTGATGTCAATTGGCAGCAATACAGTCCTTTAAGCGTTGAGGCCAGTTATCAATAGAAGCACGCACGGGGAAATTCTTCACTGCCAATCGTATGGATTGTTTTAGGGACTTCAAGTTATAATGGCGTTTAAAGCTAGCTATACTTTCTAAAACTGACCATAAATCATAATCCAACTGATTAAGATTGGGACTAGACGACGGCCAGTCTTCAGCTCTGATGAAATCCGAGACGTACGCTTCCAACCAAGATTGCGTGGACCGAATTTTATGACCCGGCGCCGAGTCTTGATGGAAGGACCATGTTTGATTATTGAACATGGTTTTATTAAGTGGCTTAACTACTTTCTCAATAATGGTATCTTGATACACTTGTGCCGATGTTTTGATACCTCTTTCACAAAAATATGGCTCAGTCAACTCCTTCATAGCTAACACCCCACCAAACCATCACTGAAGTCTGATAATGCCCACAATGCACTCTGTCGACTAATTGGTAAGCTTCCTTAGAGCTTTGAGCATAAATACGGTCATTTTGTTTCAATTCAATTCAATTTTTCATTTTCCAATTGTAGTTGATACATAAGGTGTTACATAGCAATATAAAACGTTTGCAAAAGCAGGTACATATTATATCATTAGTCGAATAAAACTTATAAAATGCAATCAAATAAATGTCAATTACTTTCAATTAAAAAAATATATATAATAATAAACATGTCTAATTCTTGTCAGTTAAATGTTGTCAGTCAGATTAATTTTATCAACAAATAAAAGTGAACCTTATCACAAGATTGCACATAATAAAAATATAACAGTTTTTAACTTGTGATATGATTTTTAAAATGTTTGTTAAAATGTTGCTCAATTGTAAAAATGTTCTCATTCGTAAACAAAATTTCTTGTGACCTCCCTTTGCGTACCGCTTCATCAATTGTTTCGATTTTGCCTCTCTATTCATCTTTAATTTACGAGTTAAAAAATGACCAGTGCGTCTCTTATAGGCTGCAAGTCCTAAGTCATCTCTTAAAATACGCGACAGGATTCTAGTTGCTATCCTTATTTCCCGAGATAAAACCTTTTGATTTCGAACATTTTTTCTTGGAATTCCTTTAACTTTTTCGTACGAACACTACGTGGACGGCCAGATCTTTCTCTGTCACAAACAGAGGAAGTCTAATTGTACCTATTAATAGCCCGATACACAAATATTTGACTAATACTAAGTGTATGGAGAGATTTAAATTTGGTTCCATACCTACTTTGTATAATGCAATCACAGCGATTCTGGTCTCTTTATCATCTCACTCCATTTTAATATCGCAAAATATTGTACAATGTATTGGTACCAAAATGAGAAAGCATAATGAACAATCGTATAAAAATGATAGATTCCAAATTCAAATGTAATATTTTTTATTTTTTATTGTAGCAGTGTCTATGGCCAGACTAAGTATTTTTGTTGTCTAGTACCCGTAACACAAGTCCTTACGGTACTTAACACGGGGCTAGACTAATGAAAGTAGTAAAATAGTGTGTAGAAGGTGCGGTACGAAGCGAGAGGTTCTTTCCTGATCCGGACCCGGTCTAGTTCCGTTGCAATGTATCGTGACATTAGCCCTTACTAATAAGGATTCACGATATTCGATCTTAATGCAAAAACTAACTTCTTTCAACATAAGATGATACGCCAAAAACACAGTTTAAGAACATTATTTTCAATTCTTATTTTCCTGTAATATTTTTGCCTCAAATCATCTCCCCAACAAAAGATAAATTTATCTTTATAAATATTGTAAGGAAAATAAGAACACAATAAAAATAAGTCCGTTATTTCAATCTGACCTTTAGACGCTATCAAGACTCGGGTTTTTCTACACGTCATAATGTTGATATAATACACGATTTACTTATATCACATTCAGTATGTATGCCAATGAACCAGAATGGGCTTTACCAGAAAACTTGAACTGATATTATTAGTTCTGATAAAGTGCTATGGGCTTTACCAAAAACTTGAACTGAAATTATTACTTCTGAAAAAATGCTATGGGCTTTACCAGAAAACTTTAACTGATATTATTACTTCTGATAAAGTGCTATGGGCTTTACCAAAAAACTTGAACTGATATTATTACTTCTGATAAAGTGCTTATGGGCTTTACCAGAAAATTTGTATTGATATTATTACTTCTGATAAAGTGCTATGGGCTTTACCAGATGTGTGTTGGCAAAAAGAAAATTGAGTATCTATTTTATCTTAAATTTTTTTAATTGTTTTATAGTGATGTGTGTTGTAATCATACAAGTTTTAAGTTCGGATGATTTATAAATAATGCGTTAAGAACGTTTATGCCTTCCAACGCAATTTGCCTTGAAAACAGTACTTTTCAAACACCTTAAAATCATGAACCACTTATCTTATATTATATGTTACATACTAATAATCGTAGGACATTTTCTTGTCTAAATAGTTAGTAAAAAAATATTTCAATTAATTTAGTATGTGCGCATTCTATCATGATTACTTATGTATTAGAGGTTTGTTAATTTCCCTTTTATCGTCAGTTTCGAAGCTCAAAATATCATAAAAGTACTGAAATATATAATTAACAAAAAATAATAACCACTTGATAAGATCCTTGATAAAATAGTTAGTAGAAAAAAAATTGGTTTTGGTATCTTAACTATGAGAAATTAAAATTCAAAAAATGTGAAATATTTCAAATTTTATATGTATTTTTCGACGATATACCTTATTTAATTTAATATAATAATAGCTTACCAATAAACTAGAGCATATTCTTTACAATCATGCATTTAAAGTTTTGATTATTGTATAGTAATTATTTTTCTGTAATTTTTTTAAAACGTCTCTAAAACACTGGTCGTAAACGAAATCAATTCATTACGTGGATCATAGTGGGTTAATTTGACTATAGAATATACTAACATTATATATATGCTACTCACACGGCGATCCGTATGTGTGGGTTCGAATTACCCATGAATTACATAAAACCACGTGCGCAAGGCGTAAACGCTCTTAATAACAATGAATTAGATTATACTGTCGTGCCGTGTATCCATTTGTTATTGAGGGTCCCAGATCTATAAGCAACAAGATCCCTCCAGTGACCAGCTCGCCTCTGTGCTGGTTCAGGGGTACGGGTGGAGGACTCCTTTTCTGAGCTGCTCTTAGTCTGGCCTCTCCCCCCAAGCCTATCCGGTATAGATAGCCCTGTGCAGCATAGCCTTGGGGATCACAGAGGCACGCAAGCAAAGATAGATGGCAGCATCTTTGAGGGGGATTTATTTAAGAATAACAGGTTCACTAAGGTAGGTAGGTGTTAGTTTTTTTTTTATAGAACAAGGGGACAATTGGGAAATTGGAAACTTTATTGAGTACCGACGCCCATATTCATACGCATTGTTGATAATTTGTCCTCGTCTCTTCGAACCCTCCTATGGGCCATCGGAAACTTGTAAACCGCCTCAAACGGTGGTAGTGTGTGAGCTTGTCTTCCCCGGTCGTGACGATCCAACTCGCCTACAGTGTAGCAAATATTGTAGCCCGCTACACCGTAGCATGCATTGTAGCGATGGATTGTTGTGGAAAAAACAATCTACTAAATCTAAAATGTAGCTATTGCACATTCAATAATTGTCGATTTAGTAGTAGCTCTTTTTTATAGTATAGGAAGCAATTGAGCATTCTGAGCCATTTTTATGACTACCAACGCCTATACACATCAGCATTGAGGCTACACAGATGCGGATGCCCTCATATCTCCTCATACCTGAATGGGCCACCGGCTACCTCCACTTCGCACGAAACGCGATAGCACAGCTGTCACTTTACGCCGGTGTCGTGTAGCAGCAGTGTAGCACTACCTCTTACAACTCGACGCTATTTTTTTTTTTTATAGTATAGGGGAGCAAACGAGCAGTTGTAGCCATTTTGATGACTACCGACGCCCATAGACATCTGCATAAAGACTATACAGATGCGCTGCCCCCCTTTCTCCTCCCACCTCCATGGACCACTGGCTACTTACACACCGCACGAAACGCGACAGCGCAGCTGTCACTTCACGCCGGTCTCGTGTAAGCGAGAGGTACCTCCCCGGTCGTGCCGGCCCAATTCGGCTGCATGCAAGCATACAGCGTGGCACTACCTCTTACCAAAATTTTTAATGCGATTTTTCGATTATTCGAATAATGACTCACGCGATCTGTATCGAGAGGTTCGATGTCAATATAGTAGTTCCTCCATCCTCACCGCAATTATTCGAATAATATAATCGAAGCACTACTAACGAGGTGCGCGGGAATCGGGATGCAGTTGGATTTGTTCGGTAGTACTACAATTTGTGTACCTTGTTTCCTTTGTAGTTTATTAGTTGGTGTTTGACATTTTTAGTCACGCGCGGATGTTACTAATTGCGCACTTCTGTCTCTTTTTTAATCGAATGACGTCGTTGTTATGCACTTTTATCGACTAAACGGAACAATCGACTAATTCGATGAGTTTTAATAGTAATCGCCCATCGCGAATATATTGTAGCCAAATTGGATCGACAAAAATGGGGGCCTATTGCCTGTGGTTATATGGATTTTTTCAAATTGGAAATCCAGAGGAGATCGTCGGAAACCATGAACCGGTCTAAATGGGGGGTCGTGAGAAGGTTAAACCGGGTAAATTGTATGGTCATTCACATCAGAAATTCATGGGCAAAGATACCATTGTCAAACTATAGATACGCAGAACAATTTCGTGAAAAGGTCTTCCATCATGATCGGTAGCAAATGAACCAAGGAGAGAACATGTTCAACGTGCTGGTGTTTGTTCAAATGGTGCAGTAACAACTTATAGAGCTCATTTATCATAATATTAGTATGCGCTAATACATTAATATTGTTTTAGTGCTATTGTCAACAGCTAGCTAACTTAGCAATAGATTACTGTTCATATGCTACTGGTACAGTAATCTGTACAGATATCTGCACAGTGAATATCTACCTAATTCCGTTATCAGAGAGAGGGTTCACTGTCCTTCAACCGGCGTTACCTCTCGAACTATATACAATCTAAACACGTGCGATGGTGATGACGTCATCGCAAAAAAAACGCTGGCGATATTCGCGTAGACCTCATGTATATTCAAGTGTATACAGGGCAGTACTACACTAGTGGTGTTTCTAGCAACTATACTTAGTCTGGCCATAAATACTGTTAGAAATAAAAAAATATTACATTTGAATTTGGAATCTGTCATTTTTATACGATTGTTCATTGCGTTTAGCCAATTTCTCGTCAATTAATACAGTCAATCTGTAATAAAAAAAAATGAAATGGGGTACAAATTACACGAGCAAATTTGACTTGATATATCGTTAGAGGGGCATGTAAATAGCAGAATGGGAGATTGGCGAAGTCTCATCTGTTGCTGATCTTGAGAAAATCCAAAAAAAAAATTTAATTGCGTTTTTCTTCGAATCTATGAGTTTTAGGGAAAAGTTTATTTGAAAAAAAATGTAGAGGACATTGTGAACTATATTTTATGTCATTGAAGTGACTTCATAAGACTTGAAATACAAAAAGTAGGTGGCGCTGATGCGTCTAAAAATTTTTCCTAAAGAACGTGCTGGGTCATTTATTTACGAACATTTCACATCCTTCTAACTTTCTAAAATGTGAAAATTTATTCATTTATTTATTAAACTATTCAACTATTCGTTACAATAACATCAATATCAAAACAGTTAATAATTCACAGTATTGATCCAACGCTGTCATTTCAATGTCGGCAAGCTATAGCTTAAAAACGGTAGAAAACATTTTTTTAAACAAAAGTTGTTGCAAATTTGAAGAGGAACAACTTAATCATTTACAATTTTTAAATAAAAAAACATTTTCTTAGCGAAAATGATGAAAAACCAATTTTTAGCGTCACCTACTTTTTGTATTTCAAGTCTTACAAAGTCACTTCAATGACATAAAATGTAGTTCACAATGTCCTATAAATTTTTTTTCATATAAACTTTTCCCTAAAACTCATAGATTGGAAGAAAAACGCAATTAAATTTTTTTTTTTGGATTTTCTGCAAAATGCAATTCAAATTTTTTTTTTTTTTCTCAAAATCAGCAACAGATGAGACTTCGCCAATCTACTATTCTGCTATTTACATGCCCCTCTAACGATATATTAAGTCAAATTGGCTCGTGTAATTTGTTCCTGATTAAATTACAGATTGACTGTACTACAATGTACAATATTTTGCGATATTAAAATGGAGTGAGGTGATAAAGATAACAGAATCGCTATGGTTGCATTATACAAAGTAGGTATGGAGTCAAATTAAATTTTGAAAACTCTCCATGCACTTGGTATTAGTCAAATGTTTGTGTACCGGGCTATTAATAGGTACAATGAGACTTCTTCTGTATGTGACAGAGAAAGATTTGGCCGTCAACGTAGTTAGTGTACGTACAAAAAGGTGGTCAAAGCAGATTGGGAAGGAATTCCAAGAAATCATGTCCGAAAGCAAAATATTTTATCTCGGAAAATAGGGATAGCACCTAGAACGTATCGCGTATTTTAAATGATTACTTAGGACTCATTTCTTACTGATAAATTAATAAATTTAAAGACGAGGTGATAAAATTGAAACAACTACTGAAGTGGTACGCAAAGGAAAGTCACAGAAAAATATTGTTTACGGATGAGAAAACTTTTACAATTGAGCAACATTTCAACAAACAAAATAATAATAATAATAATAGTTTATTTCTCTCCACAAAACATTTTATACATTAATAATAAATATGAGGCTAACATAAATAGGATATTGTGGGAAACTGGTGCCTAAACTAGGCTTTAGGGGCCTGTATTTCAGGTCACCAGGTCTCCACTTATGCTGCTGGTTGACAATAGTAGGTATAGTTAATTAGTAGTTAACAGTACAAACATTACACATGTATTAACATTCTATACAAAATTTGTGGTAACTGGTAAGTAAATTTAAGCATCTAAGAGTAGAATTACATTACTACTGAGTATGTAATATGTATGTGTGTTTTTTGTGTGAGTGGATGTGTGTGTTAGAGTGTATGAATGTAAGGGAGTGTATGTGTGTTTGTATGGGTTTGTGTACTAAACGTCTAATTATAGCAATTGTTAAGTAGCTTTTCTGTTTCATAGTAATTTAGTTCTAGAACCCATGAGGTTATTTTATGTATACACAATTTATTATTAATATTATATATTGGGAGGACTCTATTTATTTTGTTATATAAGAAACCACCGAGGTGACAAAAGAAGCGGTTTGAGAAAATTGTAGTAAGAACGGTGTTATGGCGGTCGACTGGGTTGAAACGCCTTTTACTTGCGTCGCTGTGGGGTTGGTAGATGAGTGTTGTTTCAGAACTGTATTGAGACAAATATAAAACAAAATGACCGTATTTATACTCAAAACTCAAAGGAAGCTAATTAATTAGTCGACGGAGTGCAACGTGGACATTATCCGATTTCAGTAATGATTTGTTGGGATGTTAGCTATGAAGCTGCCAGGAGTGACTGAGCCATATTTACATGAAAAAGGTATCATAACATTGGCACAAGTGTATCAAGATACCATACCACTCTTGAGAAGGTAGTTAAACCCCTTAATAATACCATGTTCAGTGACCAAGTATGGTCCTTCCAGCAAGACTCTACGCTAGGTCATAAAGCTTGGTCCACGCAGTCTTGGATGGAAGCGATCGTCTCGGACTTCTAAAACTGTCTAGCCGTCGTCTAGTCCCGATTTTAATCCACTGGATTATAATTTATGATCAGTTTTAGAGAGTACAGCTTGCTCTAAATACCATGATAATTTGGAGTCCCTAAAACAATCCATATTATTGGCAGTGAAGAATTTCCCCATGGAAAGAGTACGTGCTTCTATTAATAACTGGCCTAAAGTTTAAAGTACTGTATCCCAGCCAATGGAAACCACTTCGAACAATCTTTAATATTTAATAACTGTATGTATGTGGATATAATAAGTATGTGGAGTATTTCCTGCCTAACTAAAGCGCCCTAAAAAATTTCCTGTGTTTATATTCGGTTATACAAGTATTTTTTCTAACTTTCGATCAATATGTATACTACCGGCTCCTAATAAAGTATTTAAAAAGTTTATTCTAAACCAATTGCAGTTCAATTTTAAATCTAATAATTTACTGCACGACAAGCAATTTGGTTTACAAAAGGATGCTCTACTATATACGGGGTCAGATTACTAATAATAATTAATAATATCAATAATGGTGAACCGGAAAATACACAACAGTGTAACCAGTACCTAAAATGGTAACCATTCATACCGTACCGATTTTCAGCTATTTACCTTGATAAAATACGAAATTGCCCCTCCTTTCAAGAGGGGGGAGATTTTTCCTTAAAATATACATATTATATATAATTATAATACACAATATTATATTGTTCGCAAGCTACAGAGTCCGCATACTATTACTAATATTTATGTTTCTATCTTGGAAATTGCAAAATGCATTTACATACAGATTTCCAACTCCTATTTTAGGTGTAGAAGGAGACAAAAACACATAATTTGTCATTATCCAGCGATCAGTTGTAATAAAATCGTTTTGGGGTGGTAAATTGGCCCTTACAAAATGCCCCGAATTTTCAAAACTTATTATTTATCGTGATGTTTAAACGCTACGGAACACAACGCTAGTTCTGATATTCTATATTACTTGGCATATATTATTACGTGATTGACTTAAATTGACATATTTTTTTTATTAATTATTAATAGATTTGAAAAGAACTCTAATTGTGAAGTGAAGTACTTCACAATATATTTGTTTAAATTAGTTAAATCGTTTTTAAGGTTAATGTTTACATACATACCTACAAACGGACCAACCGACAAAATTAATAACCAACGCTTTGGATTCGCATTTAATATAATTGTGTAAATAAAGTCCTCATTGTGAATTTTCAATAGACAATGAAATATTCAACTACAATTTGAGAAAATAACTGCTATAAAGTACAAAATAGGGTTCTTATTTCGCCAAACATCTTCAGTATGTCCATATTACGTTAAATACAGAAATGCGCTTCAAAATATTCAAATACGTTAAGATAAATTTAACTTATCTTCTATAGTAATAATATGTTTGTTTAATTCGACGCTACATTAGTCCATTTTGAAATTCAACATGAATTATATGATTTTGTTTTTCTATATAAAATTCTAAATAATCTCATTGATTCTCCATATTTAAAAAAAAATATTAACTAATATAAGCAAAGATCTGAGTGTATATTGACATTGTCCATTTTATTATATACTAGCGACCCGCCCCGGCTTCGCACGGGTAGACATTTTTTGTTTTGTATGTATGTGTTTTTATAGGTTTTTTATTCGTGTTACATTTCTTTGTTTCGTACCTGCTTAACTCTTTTATTTTGGTTTTTAATTTTTAATTTTAACGACTTTACTTACCTTAATGCTTCACTATATAGGTACTATGTTCGCAGTAGTATTTGTAGATGGCATTAAAACATATTGATTTTCAGGAGATCCTACTCGAGAAAGTGCAACAAAATATGATTTTTGAAGAATTTCCCGTCAAGGTATCGTTTGCCTTTACAATAAATAAATCCCAGGGTCAAACTTTTTCAATAGTAGACATCGATCTCAGAAAAGAGTGCTTTTGTCAAGGCCAATTATATGTTGCACTTTCTCGAGTAGGATCTCCTGAAAAGCAATATGATTTGCGAGCGCTCGGTGCTAGATTCTCGAGCACGCGTTCGCGAGGTTCTAACTCTATTTTCAGCAAGTCGCTGTGCGCGTTCGGCACTCGATTGGCTTTGGTGTACCTGTGATGTTCTCGCAGTCTGCTCCGCCAGGCGAAGTGAACGTTCATCGCTAGATTCCCTTGCGCGTGCTCGTGACAGTCTGTCTCTATTTCCAGCAAGGCACTGTGAACTTTCGGTGCTAGATTGTCGTTAGTGTACCTGCGACGATCTTATATTCTACTCCGCAAGGCGACGTGAACGTTCATCGCTAGATTCCTTGCGCGTGCTCGTGACAGTCTGTCTCTATATCCAGCAAGGCGCTGTGAACGTTCGGCGCTAGATTGTCGTTGGTGTACCTGCGACGATCTTACATTCTGCTCCGCAAGGCGACGTGAACGTTCATCGCTAGATTCCCTTGCACGTGCTCGTGACAGTCTGTCTCTATATCCAGCAAGGCGCTGTGAACGTTCGGCGCTACATTCTCGTTGGTGTACCTGCGACGATTTTACATTCTGCTCCACAAGGCGACGTGAACGTTCATCGTTGGTTTCTTTAGTGCGTACTCGTGACAGTCTATCTCTATTTTCAGCAAGGCGCTGCGAACGCTCACCGCTAGATTCTCTTGCCCGCCACTGTGAAACGTATTCTCTTTGACTTGCGAGACGTTCAGAATTTTCTGAAGAAGTATTATTGCGACGTATTTTTGCTAATCTCGCTTGGAAAGTACTTTCAGATAGCTGCGATCGTTTCTTTTTAGGCATATTGTTTATCAAGTCGTCGTGCGATAGGTACATACCGGCCGGCGGCCATCATTACAATTTCAAATTCGTAAAATCTTTTGAATGGATTGTCTGGTTGAAATAAATAAATCTTTATTATCTTATCTGGTGGTGGATCCCATCCCATCTCATCTGCTAGAGAGAGGGTGTCCTTCCCCCTATCGACTATAAATCAACCCAGATTCACAACCTGATTTTCATAGATGCGACGAATATTTTATCTCGTTCCGACCAGGGCAGGGGTCAGAATGATATATCCTGAGCCTTTTTAATATTTATATTATGTGAACGCTTAGGGCTTTACATATGGCCTAGCTCATGGGAAGAGGGCAAATAAAACGTACGCACGTAGAATATTTATATATACAACATATTAATACAATGAAATGAGCTGCAAATCTTATTCAGAAACCAGTGGAAAAAGACAAATAAAAACGAATCATTTAAAAACAATTTATATTATTTAATAAGAATAAAATTAGTGAAAAATATTTATGATTAGTTTGAAAAGTAGACATTATTTGTATTATTTGAGCCGTTTCCAATGTTCAGTTGTGAGAATATTGTGTAGAACGACGTAGTCGCCTTACAGTTTGCACCGCTACAGAATGTGACAATGTCCCTGAAATAGATAATACAATCATAAATACCGGAGGGTTTCACAGATTGCTATTAAAATCTTGGTAAATATGTAAAAACTTAACGAGCCTAATATAAACTACACATTTTGGTTCCAGTGTTGGTTGGTGGTACAAGTATTGAGTAGCTGTATGATAGTTCAATAGTTTTAGTTTGTCAATATGTATTGTTAATTTGTATGTCAGATTTTAAAATGTAACAACATGTACAGAAAGTCGGTACAATGCCTAAACCCTAGTCAGTGAAGAGCTGAAAAAAATACGAATAAATAAAACTTAATATTTCTTGGTTAAGCTTCTCTGTATTGTAAGTTAAAACCCACTCGATAAACTTGCCAAATGCCGAACAGTAAAGTTACGCCACAGATAATAATACGCCACACAGCACAACAGATTATTGCCTGCTAATTATATGTTAAAAGCCACTTTGATCACTATTTAATTTTAATTGATAAGATAAAAAGCTATGCAATTATAATATCCCATATAAAAAAATTGTAAACATAACTGTGGGTTATCTTTAGCAGATATGCTATATGTTAACTAGGATTTTTCTGTAGATCTATAACTTACAATTTCATTGTAAATAATTTAAAATTAATTAATTTTTTGAAAGTCTGAAAATCTCTTTATTAAATTATGCATTTTTATTAAACAATCGGCTTCGTGAAGGTCTTTAACTGCTAATGAAAATGTATTTATAACTAGAAAGCAGTTGTAGCAAGACTTTTATTTTAAATGTGCTGGGATTTCAAATACTTTTCTATATTATATAAAATATTATTCTTACCCGTGAGGTTTTCCGGTAGTAACTAATAATAAACTGCACAGGAGTACTATGATAATTATTTGTTTCATGTTGAGTGTAACATGTATCGTCACTCACGTCTTTCTTCTCTGTAGTACGTTTGCATTGTGATTGAAGTAATTTATAACGAAAATGATATTATTATCAGTAAGATTCGGAAATTTAAAGACGAATAGGATGATAAAATTGTAACAACTACTGAAGCGGTACGCAATGGGAAAACACAGAAAAATTTTATATAGGTACGGATGAGAATTTGTTTACAATTGAGCAACATTTTAACAAACAAAATAACCGTATTTATGCTCAAAGCTCTAAGGAAACTTCCCAATTAGTCGACAGAGTGCAACGTGGACATTGTCCGACTTCAGTGATGGTTTGGTGGGGTGATAGCTATGAAGGAGTGACTGAGCCATATTTTTGTGAAAACGGTATCAAATCATCGGCACAATTGTATCAAGATACTATTCTTGAGAAGGCCCCTTAATAACACCATGTTCAGTAACCAAGTATGGTCCTTCTAGAAAGACACGCGCTGGGTCATAAAGCCAGGTCGACGCAGTCTTGGTTGGAAGCGAACGTCTCGGACTTCATCAGAACTGAAGACTGACCATCGCCTAGTCCCGAGCTTAATTCGCTGGATTATGGCTTATGGTCAGTTTTAGAGAGTACAGCTTGCTCTAAATCGTTTCGGACCCTTGACACCACCGGCTTGCACCACTGGTGCCCTGATAATTTGGAGTCCCTAAAACAATATTACAATTGGCAGTGAAGAATTTCCCCATGGAAAGAGTGCGTGCTTCTATTGATAGCTGGCCTCAACGTTCTAAGGACTGTATTCCAGCCAATGGAGACCACTTCCAATAAAATTTAATATTTATTCATATAATATGTATGTGGATATAATATGTAAATGGAATATTTCCTGACTAACTGGAATGTTCTATCGGACCAGTATCGATGTAAGGGTCCATTTTGGGCTCATTCTTTTTATATAATATTTTAAAATCGAGAATATAAAATAAAAAAATTTTTGAAAACATTTTAGGTTGTAACTAAGAGTTTGTTTATAAAAATAAGAATTTATTTATTTAGGCTTATTTACACTATTAGGTTAATATTTCACACATTACTATACACAATACACATTTTTTATATAAATTGCTGAAATAAATAGGATTTTGAATTATTAATGGTATCTACGTACAAAAATGGCAGACAAAAAAAACTTAACATATCCATAACTATATAAATAACAATAAATAAAAAAGCATATACACAACAAAAACTTAAAAACAATGGTGTACCGGAAAATGCACAACAGTGTAATCACTACCTAAAATGGTAACCACTCATACCATACTGATTTTCAGCTTGACACAATACAAATTTGCATCCCCTCTTTAAGAGGGGGGATTTTTCTTTAAAATATACATATTATATATAATTATAATACACAATATATGGTTCGCAAACTACAAAGAGCCCGCATACCAATATTTATGTTTCTACCTTGAAAATTGCAAAATGCTACATACAAATTTCCAAATACTATTTTAGTTGTAGAAGGAGACGAGAGAGAGAGGGAAAGAGAGAGAATACGCTAAGATAAATTTAAAAGACATCTCTTCTATAATAATGTTTGTTTAATTCGACTCTACATTAATCAATTTTGAAATTCAACGTGAATAATATGATTTTGTTTTACTATAAAATTCTATACAATCTCATTGATTCTTCGTATTTTCTAAA
>LUGF01045883.1:10188-28891 GCA_001625245.1 Calycopis cecrops
ACACAACTGAAGTAAAACTTAATTATTGATTTTCATTAACGTAGTTACAATGACAACATGTCATGTGATATTTATTCTTTAAATACAAAAAAGTTTAACTTAAATCGAATATGAATTTCGAATGTGAATGACAACTTCCATTGGCCTCAACCGATTTGTGATTTTCGTAACGCTCTCGCTAGCTTATTCCCCATGTCAAGCGCGCGTATAGAAGTTTTCCTTCAAAAAGGACTATGCGAAATAATATAATATGACCAAAACACTTGAAGTAAAAACAAAAAAAAATCTCTGATTCTCAATACAAATGTCGTGCGTCAAAGATTTTATCAACAATTATTATTGCATTATTATCCGTTATGTTATCACTTCTAGAATTGAATAAGATTTTTATACAATCGTAAGTAAGTATTTTTGGCGTAGGTGTACATAGTGCACTTCAATAATTTTGTTATCACTCTGTTTAAAATACATTTCCTAGGATAGAGATTGGTTCAGAGATTATAGGATTATACTTATAGGATTAATGATTTTATTATATTATGTTTTATGTTTATTTTGGCTGACATATAGTTTTATTAAATTAAATATAAAATTATTAAATATCTGTGGACTTTACACACCACGTTAGCCTAGTCCCGTGGCAAGTACTGTAAAGATTTGTGTTATGGGACTAGACAACGGAAATATATTTCATGTTATATAAAATTTTATAAAATTAAGAAATTTTATATATTCAAGATTTTTATTATAGAAATATATAAACACATATATAAACATCCATGAATTCGGCGGGATTCGAACCTGCGACCAAGGCGCAACATGCTCTACTTTTTCCAGCCCTGTACCACTGAGCCAGCCTGGTCGTCAATATAGTAGTATAGTAGTTATTTCGAATCCCGATCGGGCTAAAAGTGTTATTGAGATCTAACAATTTCTAATAATAGTTTTGAGACTCCACCTCATACGCCTTAGGGGGCACGTTAATTAGTGGCCTATGGAATGGGAAGAAGAAACGAGAGACACACATGCAAAACTGTCTATAGACATCGGTAGTCCTGAAAAGCCAGTTCTTTGCCTTTCTGGTCTATGAAATATAAAAATGTCTAGTACCCGTAACACGGGTCCAGTGCAGTGCAGGTCCCTAACTAATTACAATAAAAGCACAATAGTTTAGCATCGTCAAACTTTTTCAATAACGAAATAAGCAGCAACAAAATCCATTAAACTAGTTTTATCATACACAGTTCTAGGATGTTTTAAGTCTTTTGATCGTTTTAAATTATACGCACTACAATATGCTGATAGAAATATTCTAAAGGAAGTACTTGGCACCGATTGTTACCATTGAAAATATTCTTTAATGCGTATCACTTTATGTGAAGTACGCTATATAAAAATTGATTAATAATTTTCTTCAGCTATTATTGTCTGTTTATTAAAAAACCTCTATGTATGTAATAAAGAAATAGGACAAACAAAAGCTTATTGACAATCGCTTATGTAATAATCCAGCCGGTGTAAAACGCTTTTTTAATTATTTTACCAATTATATAAATTACCTATTTTTTATGGTGTGGGGGACAATTGAGCAGTCGGAGCGATTTTCATGACTACCAACGCCCATAGACAACCGCATAGAGCCTACACAGATAAGCTGCCATCCTTTCTCCTACACTTGCATGGGCCACTGGCTACTTACACACCGCACGAAACGCACACCTTAGCTCTCACATTTCGCCAGTGTCGTGTAAGCGGGAGGTACCTCCCCGGTCGTGCCGGACCAACTCGGCTGAAAGCAGTTTGATTAATAAGTAATATGTAATTTATTGAAATCGCACGATGTTCCCGCCCAACCAACTATCCTGTACACAATAAGTACTCCCCGTCCTTTTCTTTAGTTCCCTCTTTTATAAGAGTGTTATAAAGAGCAGCCGGTTGGATCAATATGTCTGAATTCACCACGGGCTTGAATCTTGGGGTTTTATACCGCTCCTGCGGTATCCTGTGGTTAGTACAAATATTTATATTATATTTTATGTATCGTGTCTATGCATTATAATATGTTCTACACAAAGATTGTGTACTGGCTGTCACCTGTGCATCGCTCGCGTGGTTTTTCGCGATAAAAAGGAGCAGATGGCACTCTTCAGTCCTTTATCTCCACCGAAATATCACATCAATCCGTTGATCAGAACTGAATAATAACAAATATGTGCACAAGTATGCGCGCAAACACAAGTGCGCAGTCTATTCCCTTATTCTTAATTGCTGATCGCCGGACGGAATCGCCAGTACGACACGACCGGAGAGATATCAGGCGCAGTACCGATAACGTGCACTCCAAGACACGGAGGCACCGCCAACTTCCTGACTTCGGACTGTTATTAGAAATTGAAAAATTCTAATAAATATATTTGGTCCTACCTGGGATTGGAACCCGCGATCTCACGTCTGTGGGTGAATACACTTACCACTAGACCACGAGGCAGTCATTTATATCTTTAAAATGTTCTTTGACACGTTAATGAAAGAGTATCAGAAATATTTATCCAGTAATTATGTTAATGACTGTACCCCTCCAAGTCTTCGTGATAAGCTCCAAGCTACACAAGATGAGCGTCTGAGCGGCAGTAATCTTATTAACAAACATGGAACCTTTTTACCACAGTTATTTTACTAGCTATTATTTCTAAGTTGTTAATACTTTTAGCACGATTTGAATATTAATACTTTACCTACCAAAAGTGTTGAGTAAGGTCACATAAGGGGTCCTGTGATATAAAATGTTTGCTAGGTTTCGTATTTTTGAGGAGGTCAGACCAGACACACCCACCACAAAACATTGTGTTTGTTCAATCACGTATGTCATTCATGCAGTGTCGGCTACAAAAATCTGCTAATAATAGATTTATATTTAAGTTTGAAATTAGCAATAGTACGCACTTTTAGTAGGGGAGGTGGTACATAGTTCCAACACTTAGTCGCATTATATTTAAAACTTTCCCTAAAAGCAGCCGTGTGGAAACGAGGTAGGCAAAGATTACATAAGTATGATCTATTTCGATGTAATGTGTCGCCTTATTATAAGATTGGTGATAGAATAAGATGGTTCTATATATTATCGTCTATATATTATCACATCAAAACTTGTTCTAAGCATGTCCACCGGCGATGAAGCGGGAGAGATCATGTATTAATATATCTACTTATTGTTAGTCTCTTTCTAAGATATCACTGTCTCGGAGGAGGTAATTGGTAATGGTGTCCTAGAAACGTATAAAAGTAAACGGCGCTGGCGCTATCTTATGATATTTTGACTGGGATAATAATTTAAAGGACTGGGATATTCTCCATATTTGTTATATTCTGCCTGGGCATTATATTTTCGGGTTTAAAAATCACGTGATAACCATTTTTAGAGTTCCGTAGTATTCGAGGGACCCTTATAGTTTCGTCATGTCCGTTTGTCTGTCTGCGGTCTTACTCACAGCCGGTAAATACAGAACCGTTAAAAATATGGTAGAAAAAAAATCTAAAATTTTTTTTTTGAAGTTGCGTTTTTGTAATTGAGTTCGAAAAAATTACCCCCATGAAGCATTAGGAAAGTCAATTAAAAGCGCGGTTTTGAGCCAAGGTGTCCCCTTTGTCCTGCGTAATTTTATGCGTGTCACGTACATTATGTAATTATTGAGGGTTTGTTTTGTAAGAAAGGGCATGAAAATCTAATTAACGCGATCGTGATGAGTTCTTAATGATAGGGTAACAAAACAGATATACAATTCGAATGTGGAAAGATGTAGGTTCTACAATTGGAATGTGGAAAGATGTAGGTTCTGGCGAAGGCCAAGACTGTATCATAATCAGAATAACCAGGCACAGTCCGAAGGGCGCGTCGAGTGTCTTCTCAACGAGCGTGTTTGTGTTATAAAACGAGTTGTGAGTGTGGAGAAAACAACGTACGTGTAACATGTGAAACTCTGTCCTCTTTATTAACCCCAATATAATCCTAGTAGAAATAGTAGTAGACCCTCGGAGTTGAGATATATGTCGGTACGTGCAAGTCTAAACGTCGTAAAACTAAAAAAAAAATGTATTAACTGGGCCACGTAGTCAACGAAAACGAA
The DNA here is from genome assembly GCA_001625245.1 of Calycopis cecrops. Taxonomy (NCBI): domain Eukaryota; kingdom Metazoa; phylum Arthropoda; class Insecta; order Lepidoptera; family Lycaenidae; genus Calycopis; species Calycopis cecrops. The sequence goes on from LUGF01045883.1 coordinate 14,313, forward strand.
AGGTTTATTGTAGGAAAATATCACAAATCTGTTAATTTAATTTCGTAAGTTAATGCAAATCTGAATATTCTGAGAAATCAAGGCATAAGATATGTACAAAAGGATATCGGTATGCTGACTGTTTACTCTCAATCTTTGTACACAGCGTTTATGTAGTAAGGCATACTACGAGTATGAAGTAACAGATTTTGATTCTATGACATACCACATCTTGGGATTAATACCCTCCTCCCGCTGTTTCTGTGCCATAATTATTGTAAATCCATAAATTGTATCATTTGTAATATGTAAATGCATTTGTATTTTTATATTGCTTACTTTTATCTTTTATCTCATCACATCATGAGGCCCGCTGAGTTTGTTGCACCCGCGATGCTAGATGTAATTGTTGCCGTTCAAAAAGTAATTTCTGTAATTCTATTTTGAACAAAAACTTTTTCATTTCATTTCATCTTCACATAATCTTATTGGTAACGTAAACATATACATAATAATAATAATATCGTCCTAGCCGATTTGGCTACGGCGGCCGTCTCTATAGAGACAAGCCATCTGCGCAGGACATATTATAGTGCACAAGTGTGCGCGCAAACACAAGTGCACTCTCTGTTCCCTCACTCTCATATTCCGATGGGACGGCAATCCGACACGACCGGTGAGAAATCAGTCGCAGGATCGACGGCTTAACGTGCTCTCCGAGGCACGGCGGTGTATCACCGCCAACTTCCTGACTCCGGACTCTTATTAGAAATTGAAAAATCCTAATAACAATTTTTGATCCGACCCGGGGTTCGAACCCAGAACAACACGTCTGTGGTTGAACACGCTTACCACTAGACCACAAGGTAGTCAAAAACATCAACAACATATACATAACTGCCTAATAAATAAATTAGAAAAATAAAACTTGAAGATAAATTGTGACACTGGGAGTCGCATAAAAAAGATAAAGTTTTGCAAATTTTAATCAACTTCATTAATTTAAAATTCGCATCATTACAATATTTCAATACTTTCATTGGGTTCTTCCTGTAAAATTGGCCCATTCCTGTCATTATGGCTAAAAACTCCCGACAACTTTAATCATCAGTTATAGATGGTCTAACTTGGACAAAGTTCGTCCATTACCCAGACTTGACAAGACCTCGCAATCGTTAGCTGACAAAACCAATTTAATTAGACACTTTACCGTCGTACTTAAATAAACTTCATATAGGGAACTTTGATCCAATTAAAGACCAATTTTCATTGGTGAACTGCTCAGTTCTGTTAATTTTATTAAGCAGAACATCTGCTATAAAGTGCTTTTTGTTTTGTGATTTAAAAACAACAGATTAAGTATAAAGAAACTTCTGAAAAACTTATAGAAACTTCGGTCTAAGATATTTTATTATTATAATTATGTTTTTGTAATTATCTGAAGTAAAAAATATATTTAATGTAATGTACGCATGTATCCGAATTGAGTTGGCACAACCGGGAAGGCACCTCTGACTTTCAGGACCGCGGCATAAACCGACAGCTGTGCTGTCGAATTTTTTGTTGCGTTTAGGCAGCCGGTAGTCCATAGTAGGGAGAAGGAAGGAGGGCTACGCACCTGTATAACCCATATGCGAATATCTACCGGTGTCGGTACCTTCTCATGAATATGGCTCCAATAATTGTTCGTTTGGCCCTTTGTGCTTTTGACCATGGTGACCGTAAAGCTCCTAAAATGTTAAATAATAATTTAATATACCTATGTAGATGAAAAACGTTCAAATAATTATATTGTATATTTCGTAAACTTATGACGTCGTTGTATTAACACTATGTAGGGAAGTTCACAAAAATATTTCACTGTCTTGGTTGTATTCATCTCTTCACTTAATACTTAAAAGTTTCAAGTAAATAAAAAAAATTGAGATGAGAGAAAAACGTTTTACTTTAGTATAGTACAAAATACGGCGCTTTACTGACAAGTGACTCATTTTTCTCTAAGTTTAAACATATTTGAGAAATAAAAAATATTATTTTTTAATTTTTCTTTATAGTGCTTTTTTGTTTGGAAATACTTGTCTTTATATTTTAAATTAGTTTGTACCTTCTTACTTGTCAGTATAAGGCATGGATCTCAACAGGGTTTCCCACAAAAATGCTCCTATCTTGTCGTGGTGGGGGGCTTCCGTGCCTCTGTGATCCCAAGGTCATGTCGAACAGATCAACTCATACCGGAGAGGATAGTGGGGAGAGGCCAGACTAAGAGCAGCTCAACCTACATCGTGGATTGAGACGACTGGCGAAACCAATACGGACTCGTTGGTGGCATGCTCCTTTACAGTCACTACTCCAAAGGAGCCCTAGGCTCCAGTCTCTCCTGTCTCCGATCCCCAGTAGGCAAGGGATCAGGATGGGATCCTGACTCCATTGCACGATTCCGACGACATAGTAGGGACTATTGAGAGGCAGCCGGATAGTCCCCAAACAGTCTGGCCTTTTAGCCGAGGCCAGCCTGTCGCAGCAGGAATCCTGTTGCATGCGGATCCAAAACTGCATGCATGGATTTTATTAAACATTGATCCTAACCACAAATTTACAAAATTAGCCTTAACGTCCATAATTTCGTCCCAACTAACGTGATTTCATTAATATTCATTATATGCTTTTAATGGTTGCGCGAGGTATTCTATGATTATGACGAATTGAATTGCAATAGTTATGAATTTAATGCTTTTAGGATTTCGATGAGATTTATGTTAAATTGATGAATGTATACTGAATTTTATATTTTCCAGTACTAGCTTGATCATCATAAGCTAAAAACTACAGTGCCCGAAATCATACCGTAAATAATGGTTTATTTTCGCGTAGAAAAAATTGTGAGCAGCTACTATTTAGGTATCAACAATGACATAAAAATATATTTTTGTGCTTTTGCTTGCTGCTTTCAAAATATAATTGTAAAAAATATATTTTTTTAAAGTCATCAGTTAGCGGGCTATATCTTCATCGTTTTTAACCTTAGAAGAAACAGTGAAAACAAAAACATAATCCAGCATAAACTTTTTCACAAATGAGAATAGAAAGGAACAATGAAATAAACCTAATAAATGAGCTTTTAAGTTTATTCATTGTGTACTTGCTCATTTCATCATTTTTACGACAGAATGAACACCATTTCCTTGAGGTCTGTGTCGTGAAATGCATTTCAGTGGCTTGGTACAGTAATTAAGAAGGGACACTCCATATTTTATAATGTCATATTATTTTCCCAGCAAAAAAGCGACGTTAGGAGAAATGTTCCAAAAGATGCCCGACTGAAAGGGGAGTAGTGGGATATTTTTCCGCTGTAACTTCTGCGCACAGTATTCTAGACCTTTTCAGTGGCTGCGTAAACTTTAGAAAAACCTCATCGGCTGTCTCTCTACAAGTTTTCTGTGTTGGCACGTCCTGGAGTCATAGTACCATCTGTGGATCGTTTTTTTTATAGTGCAAGAGGACATACGCATACACAGAAGTTATACAGATGCGTTGCCCTCCTTCCTCCTTTCCCCTTTATGGGCAACTGGGTACTAACAAACACAGCACGAAATGTGACAGGACTTATTACTATTGTATAAGCTTGTGCCGGCCTAATTCGACCGCATGAATACATGCAGCGTGGGACTACCAACCCCACTTATACGCCCATCCTTATTCGTTTTCTTCACAACACCCTCGGTATTTCACAGAGTGAGCGAACCTTAATGTTAGACGTTAATCATAGTGTTACCAGGGTAATATACTACGGCGGTCTCGTGGACAGCGTGGAGAACTTCCGCACCTTTACAGAATTTTGTCATAGCTGTCGCTGGCAAAATACAACTTCACTCAGTCGTAGCATCTTAAATGAAAACAAATAAAATACTAATTATTCAGTAATTTTTATTAGAATTTAATAAAATATAAATATGTGTATTTGCGTTTTTTTGAAAATGCGTTATTTCTCAAAAACTAATACCTAATGATGTTGTGCTCAAACTTTTATGCTCAAATTTTTGTTGCAAGTTTTCATTGAGCTCTACAGCATTAATATTTTTTTACATTTCCCACTCCCTTATTTTAAAAGTTAGAGGGGGTGGGGGACACATTTTTCCACTATGGAAGCGTCTATCTTTCAAACAATTGATTTTGACGAAAAATTGTATTATAAACCTGAATATCATTTTAAAGACCTATTGATATACAATCCTCACATATAGGTTGGAAGAAAAAAAATATTTTGAATTCAGCTCTGTTGGAGTGGAGTGGAGTTTATAATCAGTGCCGCACCCCCCATATATTTTAATTGATTTATTTTTATACTAAATTCGAATAGCGGTCATAAACTACAGAGGACATAAACTACGAAGACCCAATAGTTTTGGAAAAAATGGCTGTGACATACAGACGGACGAACGGACGGACAGGCAGACATGTTGTCCACACATCGCTCATTTGGTGTAACAATGACGTAATTACACTTTTTTCCAACAACGAGATAAGTATGCCACAAATCGCGTAAAGACTATGTACACCTGGAGAAACATCGAAAATACGTAATTATGACATATTTTTTTTAGATTTCTGGCAGAATAACGTCACATTTTTTACAATTAAGACATTGTTGTTAGGTTTTTTGCAACTATTTATTGCAACAATAACATATTAAATGTAATTATGACGTTGTAGCTCTAACTTTTAAGTTTTTTATTAAACTGATGACGTATTTGTGTAATTGTGACGTTGTGTTTGTAATTATTTGTTACTTCTCAGAAACAATGAAGTACTATGTGTAATTATAACGTTTCAGAATTTTACATCATGGGCTTTTATAAATTTTACAACATTAGATAGATGAACAAGAATGTTGGCAAATGCAATAACTGACATGAATGTACCACCTTTTGCAAACGCGAAAGTAGATTACATTAATCATAGTCGGCATGACCAGTTAGGTGAGTCTAAAAAAACAAACGATATTAAGTGAATGTTATGAAAGCCACTATCTTCGAGCAAACACCACACGTGAATATATTTATGGGGGATTTTCAGTTGTGGAATAGCATAGAGATTATAAAAAAATGCGAGAAGCTATTAATGAACCAGCTGCAAATTACGATATATGTATACTATCGTATTTTCTATAACGATGTTGTCGTTATTGCAAATACGATAATACATATAATTTTTGGTGCCAAAAAAGATCATTGTGATCTATGCGAATCCTATAAAAATGTAGTTGGTGGAGAATAACTAAAACAGCAACTAGGACAGCAGAAGAACAGGTAAGGTAACAATGTTAGTAATGTTATGAGTGGCCTAATAGATGAATTATTATTATATTTTTAATAGGTAGGGTATAGGTACTTAAATAATGCATACATATTTAATATTTCAGTTATGACTTTGTTATGTATGCCTACGCTGTTGTAACATTAAGAAACAGCTTAATATTAGAACATATTATAATTATAGCCCATAAATGTTTGGTTAGAGAGAATACTGAAAATGAGGGCGACACTGTCCACTCAATTATAGAAAGAACAATCAAAAGATCTAGAAAGTCAGGACCTGTTTACGTACCGGACCAATATGTGCAAATTATTAGGTCTGCTAAGGAAAATGGGAAATTATTTGACGTATGGGAGCTAAATTATTGTGATTTTCATGATTTGAAAGTCTTAGCTGAGCGAGATTGGGATAGACATGGCAAATGACAATTATGGGAAATACAATAAAAACGAATGATATAAGAAATATTGAGAATTTAAAAAGACTGTGATACCAATAGATTCAAGACTAAGTATGAAGAAAACTGGAAAGATGCTAAACTAAGACAAGAGCTAGAACATCCAGGCATAAAACAGATATAAAAGATATAATATGTTTAAAACCAGCTTAATATATTAACAAAATTTCTTTTTCACAAACTTAGCAGAATGGTATAAAAGAATTATTTAGAAACAATATTATTCCATTTTATTACAAAAGAAATTAGGAGAAACTTATATTATTGTGCCATTCCTTATTACTTAATTAAAACGAGGAATTGTCCGGCTTAATACCAGCAGCTGAGTTCCATCATAGGACATCGCGACAGAACTCAAAGTGCCATGCCCACCATCTCGATATTCCTAAATGTAGTACTGTGCGGTATAAATGCCATTTTTTACCACGTAGGTACAACAGTACTATGGAACCAGCTGCCTTCCTCGGTATTTCCGATCCGATACGACTTAGGGATCTTCAAGAAAAGAGCATTCCTCTTCCTTAAAGACCGGCAACTGCAAGACACATAGTTTTGCGGATGTCTATGGGCGGCGGTAATCACTAACCACCTGCTCATTTGCCCCCTTAAAAAAAACTTAAGTAATTGTTAAATTATTTGAGACTAAATTGAGAAAAAGTATTATGTGGCACTACATATTTTTTAAACTAATTATTAAATTTTTCTAAGACTTTTATTATTACAAAAAGTTAAAGATGCCTAAATAAATACAGAAGTTGATTTAAACATAAAATGGTTTTATTTTGTCATAAAGTAGTTAATTTTGTATGGTCAATATAGGAGGTAAATCACAAATTCTGATGAAACAATGACACAAATGCAGGTATCTTAATAAAAAAATATTAGTTTCGTAAACAATATTAAATTTATCTGAATGCTGTAATTATAAACGAAAAGTACATAGTTGTGGTCATCTTTTACGATAGTTAAAGCCTTTTAAATTTCAGTGATTCCTAATATTATTTGGAAAACAAAATAAATTCAATCTTTATTTCCCTCTCCTGAAAAATTACAACATGTACATTTACGTCAATATTGCATATTATAATGAGCGATATTATGGCAAATCTACAAGGGTTTTTTTTCCATTTCGCTACGGAACCTTAAAAAACTTCGCGGCGTGATCACGTGAACGTTAAAACATGAGTTTGTAAGTCGCAATTTGACGCCGATTTGAGGTCACATGTCGACCGTGGCCGATCATAAATCATGCATTGTTGTGGACTACAAAAGAAGGCATATTAAGACTTTAAGTTCTATTATTGGTAGCTTATTTTATAATATTATTTGTATAGAGTAAGGTTAAATTTACAAAGTGATATTGATATAATTTAGAATAATTTTTTAATATTTCTTTTGCACACATAGCAGACAAACAGCGCTAAAGTTAGAGACCTAAAATTAAAATTGAGGTTAGCAACAACCATTATCATTATCATCAGCCTACATGGTTTATTTTAATTACTTTCAACTTTCTCAAAAATATTGGAATAAATAGTCAGTAAAAGATTGATAACTTTTCTAGAAAAAAACAAGCACATAAACAGCAACCAATTTGGTTTTAGACAAGGAAAGTCCACTGAGGATGCCGTACTTAAGCTAACAACAGCAATAACCACTCATTTGAATAAAGGCGATAAGTGTGTTGGAGTATTCTTGGATCTCCAAAAAGCTTTCGATACGGTTTCTATAAAAAATCTATTAACCAGACTAGAGAATGCGGGAGTGCGAGGCCTTGTATTGAATTGGTTTACTGATTATCTCACGGATAGGCTGCAAAGCGTACGAGTAAACATGCATGAAAGTAAAAGTATCGTCTGCGCGTACGGGGTTCCACAAGGCAGTACGCTTGCGCCAACCCTGTTTTTAATATATATTAATGACCTTTTCAAGATAAAACTGCAGAATGCATACCTCCTTATGTTTGCGGATGATACTGCCATATTATTCCACGAAAAAACGTGGGAAGCTGCCATTAACTTAGCGGAAAAGGGCCTTGCAAATATCACACAATGACTGGAAAATAGTTTGCTTTCACTCAATGTTTCCAAAAGTAATTTTAAATATAAAAAATCCCACCAAAGTAACCCTCTGAATATAGTACTTAAAATCCACACATATCCATGTAATCTATCCAACATAGGTCCCAACTGTAACTGTACACCACTAGTTAGAGCTTCATACATTAAATACCTGGGAATAATAATAGATCAAAAACTTGACTGGAGTGCTCAAACAACACATATGGCTGGTAGGATTAGAAAAATTATATACATATTTAAAAAATTACGCAATGTAGCTAACCAAAAAATTCTATCGGTACATACCGCGCGCTGTGTGAGTACCTACTTAGGTACTGCATCTGTGCATGGGGAGGGGCTAGTAAAACACACCTCATAAATGTGGAAAGGGCACAACGTGCTCTTCTCAAAGTATTGTTGCACTTATCCTATAGACATCTGAAGTACTACAAAAAGCTAACGTACTATTTGTAAGAAAACTATTTATATTTGAAATGCTGAAAAAATATCACAAAAAAATAGTACCTAACTTGCCTCCAACTAACAAACGTATTGTGCGGTGCCCTGTTCAGAGAGTAAAAACTGCATTTGCCAAAAGACGCTTTGACTATCTCGCACCAATAATCTACAATGAAGTTATAAAATCACACAAAGATTGCAAAAGTTATACCAACTACAGATTTAAAATTATACTACTAGAATGGCTAAAAATGTTTAATTACGACGAAACAGAAAATTTGATAAACAGTAGGTAGATAATATCATCCGCGATCACATACACACACACACATACACACACACTCTCTCTCTCACACACACACACACACACACACGCACACACACGCACACACACATACACACACGCACACACACACACACACATACATACCATTATCTTACATCTACATAATATTATTATAGTATAATAAACATCTATAATATAGGTGTATAAAACATTATGTTGATATATTATTATACCTATTATATGTAAGTTTGTGTGTGTATATATGTGTATATATATATGTATATAATCATGTGTATGTACATTATATTGCGCATATTGTTTCATGTGGCTGGCTCATTTTAATTAAGGTTCAACTTAAAATTAATATTTCTTTTTTTTCTCTTATCTCCGTTTTTTTATTTTTTTTTGTCATATATGTATAATTATTACGAAATTTTATAAAATCTTAAGTAACAATTGTAAGGCGAAGACACTGGTCCCTAAGATACAGTTATGACTAGTTTAGGGGCCAGGGAATTCTCAAAACAACCGAATATGTGTTAATAAAGCTTTTTATTATTTTTTTATTAATTTTTTTTTTTTTTGTTCAGCCTATGTTGTCCCACTGCTGGGCAAAGGCCTCCAAAACTTCGCCAACCATCCTGGTCTTTTGACTTCTCCCACCAGCTTTTGTCGAAGGCATCGAGGTCGTCCCGCCAACGTTTCCTCGGCCGTCCTCTGCGTCTCGCTCCGTCCGGGGCCCACTGAGATGGGAGATGAGATTTTTTTATTAATTATTTATTATTATTATCAGACATTGGCCTCTTTCAATGTACCCCAAAACCTCTCGGTACTTGCATGCATTAGGGCTTTTAACTAAACAACTTTTGCTTATAATTAAATTCATACTAAAAGACTGGCGGCCTCAAATATATAAAATTGTGTGCAAACGAAGTAGTCGGATCTTGTGACGTCAAGTGATCACTGACGTCATTAGACGTCGAAAACATCAGAGGTGTCGCTGATACGCCGACCGTTGAGAGAAATGAATTAGATTCTATTTAATTACGCTAAACAGTATTAAAAAGTAATTTTCTTTACATTTTTAATCAAACAAATAAGCTTATAGCAAGATTTAAGTACCCTAAAGTTACTTAGTACACTGATGTAGATGCTCACGTGTTTATTTATCACTGATAATAACTGTCGTAATTTAATCACCGTTAGGTCTAATAACACTTGCACAGAGTTTTCACAAGTTTTATTTAACACTATTATTCCGTCTTCCAACAGGGTTCAACTAATAATGACAATATTTCTTTTAGCATCACCTTACATAGAACTCAAAACAATGTAAATGAACAAATGAGTAATTAACAGTTGTCACAACATATTATCTTATATAATAAACACATTCAATATTTATTATTGAAATCAATTACTATTTATGTTTACAATTAATAATTTAATATGTAAATAAATCAATATTAACAAAAATATGGATGTGACGTACCTATTTAGACAGCGATATATATATTTAATTATTGTTACGTTATATAAATATTTAAATATCATTATAAATTAATTCTAGATATTAATTGTAGATAATTTTATGATTAGTAATAGTGTTATTATACAGGATGTCCAAAGAAAAGGGACACCTGTGTAATGTCTTAATAGGAGATAGAGTACTTTAGTAGTATTCAAATGCAAAAAGAAATTTTGAAAAAATGATAAGCGTTGCAGAGATAATATGCGGGTCCAAAGTTTTAAAAATATTAAACTTTTTTTCATAAAAAAAACACATAAAACGTTTAAAGTAATTGATATTAAACTAAACGTGTTTGTTAATTTTTTGTTATATGCATGAAATATTTAAATAGAGAACATTTAAAGCATCGCAACAGTACTGCAATGTTGATCCACTTTGCCTTAACCCGCCATTGGTGACGTGTATGGCTGGGAGACCGGGTGATTCGAAAAAAGTGAATAGCCGGATCCACACCGGACGATTCAAAATGGATCGGCGATCCCGCGATCCGCGATCCAAGATCGTGATGCGTGGAGCGTGGATCGTTCTAGGTCGATCCAACAGAAATCTTTTGCGATCCTGACTGGCTGCTCCAAGGCGCTCCAGCCGATCCATACTGATCCATAATTCAGTTGAATTTTGTCTGGCTATGGAGACACACGTGTAACGACGGCGACGAATAGCCGTAGCAGCAGCAAGCTACATTTCACTTGTATATTTACGGCAAAAATTAATTATAATATAGCCATACCTGACAGAGACTTCATTTTTTTCTTTATTTCCGTTGTTGGAATATTATCCATTTGCCGACTAATTTTCCGCCAGGCATCTTCTCTTACACCTCTATTTGTATAATAGCCATCATTAGGATCCCATAAACATTTATTCTCAACATTTATTCTCCCTATATAGGGATATTAAACGTATACATTGCGAGTTATCCATAGCGGCGGTTCACGCGATCCTCGCAACCGTCCAGACCGCGCGCGCCAAGCGGCTGAGGCACCTTTGTGCGTGACCAAAAAACCGACAAGAAATGGATCGCACGCGGCGAGGAGCGCGCGCTCCCCGCCGCGCACATGGATCGCGCGCGGCACGCCTACACCTCTCGCTCCGTGGAGCGCGCTCCATGCCGCGCGCGTTTGGAGCGCTTTGGATCGTCCGGTGTGGATCTGGCTATTAACTTTTAGACCCATCATCGAAGCGTGTTGCGATTTTGAGTAGCTGCTTCATTTTACATCCCTCACCGTTAGTTCTCCCAGCGGCATCGTCGCGGGCGCAGGTTCAGGAGTTTTAGCCTCAACCCGGTCCCTGAGACCGGCGTCACCTACTACGTAAGTAAATTATTCAAAGTTGAATTTTTATACTTTTCGTAAATTTTGTAATTAAAGCAGAAGTAAGTGATACATTTACTGTTATTTTGATTATAGTACTATACAGACTTTTAGTTATTCAGCTTTTTGTACAATTTTATTGATATTTTACAAAAATATGTAAGAAATACTTATATTTTCTTTTTGAATGTCTTACGAAAATGAACAACGTCGTTTTGATGCGCTCCTACAAGAAGCCATACCATCTGATGAAGATCCATGAAAAACATCATCGGATAGCGAAGCTGGAAGCGACGTAGGACCAGAAAATCTAGTATCAGATAATAATTTGGACATCGAAGAGGTTTTGAGTGACCGACAATCTTCAGGTAATAATGACTTTTTTTGGTAGGTGTATTTTTGATTTTTTTATTAGAAGAGTATATTTTTTGTTATTCCTTAATAGTTTCTAATGTCATAAGACTGGAAAAGGCTGATTCAATAAGTAAATGTTTAAGATTGTTGTTAATTTTAAATTATATAAAACATATGAAAAATAAACATGTTGATTTTAGTGTCCTAAGTATTACTCTCTAGTAACAATAAACGAGCTGTGATTTTACAAATGCTTGTGTTTTATTGCCATACATATATGTTAAATCAAAACTAAACTAACTATATGTTAAATAAATAATTATTTATAGATAAAATTTTAGTTCCAAAAACCCGGTCCGTGAGACCGGGGTCACCAATGATGTAAGTCAAATTGACGTCACCAATGGCGGGTTAAAGGCGTAAAACGGTCGCTCTGAGTGCAACGCGCGCTCGTTTAAGATCAGCCGCCGCGTTAAGGGAAAGCGCTGTTATAGTAAATTTTGTTTTTTGGCTAAATCTTTTTCATTATTCGATATATTATTATGTTATTTCTTTTTGTATTTGAATGCTACTAATGTACCCTATCCCATATTAAAACATGTGTCCCGTAGTGTTGGACAACCTGTGTAAGGGAAAGGTTGCGGAATTGGCGCTATTACTGAGACAGCGAAATGTGCCATGATTGCCATTGATTTATTTGTATTCAGTCTAGAGTTTATAATTACCTCACTTAATTATTATAGTATGTAAATATTTAAATATGATTATATATTATTTTAGCTATATATTATCACATCTTATTTTGTAGATAATTTATGTGGGTAAATGTTACTGATAAGACTTGGGATGGTTCATAGCTGCCAACATTAGTTTTAAAATTTAATTTCAATTAATGTATTTACCTAAATCAAGAGTCGGATCAATTCCTTTTTCACCAATAAAGGAGAATAATAAATATTTCCCTATTATAGTTCTATTGTTCCTTCTAATTTGCTATTGAATTAATGATTTCTTTTGTTTGTATCGATTGTAAAATTTTCCTATTGCTATGGTGTACTTATTTAGTACTATTTAATAACATTCTGAACAACAGGACTTTTCTTTCTTTTCATTTTTTATTTTGTATTATAAATTATTTTAAAGAAAAAAACGGATCTGTTTGTCCTTTTGTCTGCCGAGAACATTTTCTCAGGAACCTTTTGCGACGTCTCAAAGCCCAGAATAAATCCTACTTCTAAATCATTTCAACTCAAAAGTTGTATGAAATTACACATAACCAAAACCTATTAGTCTTAACCTTAGTAAAAACTAAGTAACTTTGATCGAGTATTCCCAACTACCCATTTGCCCGCTTTATTTTTTTAGACATACCTTGATCACTTACACAATACACGTATTTCACTCAAATATTTCAATATTTAGAAATAGAAATAAAACAATAAGAGACATAATTATACTTTACAAAAAATGCTCGGAGTTCAAGTACCGATCGAGAAAAGATCTTACAAATAAATTATAAAACTAACAGTATGACCAGAATACCTTCTAGATTGGCGAGTATAACGTAATTCAACCTAACACTGGATAAACTCGATCTTTTATAGTGGCGTGATTCGCCATTTACATTAATTTATTACAAAATAACAATGACAAAAATTAAACAAAATAATATTGTCTAGGATTCGGATGTAGCGTCACTGTAGAGACTAGACGCACGTTATGAAAGAAAATTTGATAAATTTTACTAAGAACATCAAATAAATCATCTTTTTTGTTTCTTTTACAATAAAACGCCTAAAAAGTAACTGCAAAGAACACGTTTCAAAGGATGTTACCGGTATCATCATGATGATTATTAAATAAATATGTTTTACGTAACGTCAATGACACAGAAAATGGGATGTTTGAAAATGTATGGGCCACATTTGATAAGAGAAGGCTCGATTCCCCGCCTAAGAGCCGGGGGGCTCGTAAAGCCTTCTTTATTGACAATTCATTTTCACTGATACGGGCTGTGTGTACACCAACATTAACCTGTGTGTTTTATTCGTTTAGATCTTTTTATTTTTATCTAATAATCCACATAAAAAAGAAACATAATATAATGGTAATATAATGGCTCATGGTTCCGTGCCGACAGTCCTTAAAGAGGAGAAGTCTGGCCTCTTCAGCGAGGTAAGCCTGTCGATGGAGGGATCCTGTTGTTTGCAAATCCGGGACCCTTCAGTTATAGCAACTGAAGGGGTGCGGGTGCACCCCAGGAGTTTGGTTGGTATTGCACTATGTAAATGTCGAGTCAGACAGAGGTTTAGATGCCATCCGAGCTCCTAGGTATCATACGTAAATGTATTGGCCCTGAGTTAACAAAATATTTTTTTTTAGTAGAGTAATTCACCGCTACATTACGGCCGGTTCATGAGGTTAATGTATAATCAAAGCTTAATTGATTAATGAAGCCAACATCTTAAGTTATTTTAGGTATCGAAGACATTTATGCTAAGATATTGTTAAATAGCGACCTAGCTAGGAGCAGTCATCTTCCGGAGCATACTAACGTAGTTTATTGGCTCTGAAACGTCATTAATAGCTGCGCTGAGAGTGCATTAGCTATGTTACTTGCTTATCTATACTAATATAGAGAAAACCTTTGTATTTTTGTATTTTTGTATGTATGTACTGAATAGGCTCAAAAACTACTGGACCGATTTCAAAATTTCTTTTACCATTACTTAGAGGAATTCTTCCGAATCCGTATAGGCTATATTTTATCCCGGAAAATAGATAGGATTTTTCGTGGAGTGAAAATTGTGGAGTAAGTCGACGAAAA